>JALPQI010001300.1:0-122772 GCA_025490895.1 Thaumatotibia leucotreta | reverse complement strand
GTGATAACAGTATTTAGGCTAATTACCCCAAAACTGTTACATCTTGTTCGTACCGACTGAGAATGTCACATCACTATTAATACTGTCTGCCATCAGTATTAATGAAGTGATGGACGACCAAATATCTGTTGGGTTGTTAATTATTATTTCTTCATAGGTCTTGCATACGTATTAAAGCACATAGTTAAATCTTTAATTCTCATTACTAGGTACATAATATATAAATGTATTTATATATTACGGTACAGTTCTGCATTCAGAAATTTTGGTTGAAATTTCTAATATTCAGTTAATTAATAATCGGTAGCGACTCATATGTATATGGTGAATGATATACATTTTTTCCTTTTCTAGGTGGCTTTTTTTACCCTATGCTAGTTACATGTTTCGATGGCCAACATTGACGTCCCTAACTAACTACATTGTATGTTTATCATATATCAGTGGTCACTGTCTGAATCTACTAGGTATATTCAAAAAAAATTTAAAGGTCCAATGTTTTCTTTTTAAACTATGTAATGTTAATTCCTAGAAACAATACAACACTGTATCACTTATGTTCTCTATTTCAGTAAACATTCTGAGAACATCTAAGATCTCAAAGGCATTTGTTCTAAAGCTGAACAGCTTTTCCACGAAGTTCAAAGCTCGAAGTCGATTACAACCGAGACTGTTAAGTAATCATTTTCCACCTACATCTTGGATAAATTGGATTTACGTTTGATGTGTTACATGAGTGAAATGCGAGAACATATTTAATGTATGTCTTTATACGTAAACGTCTAATAGCTAAATTGTACACACAATACGTACGTACTAACAAGATTAAAAAAAAAAACAATATTTAAAACAGGTATTGTATAGCTTGGCAGCACAGCCTTCAGTTTTATTTATTTACAAGTGCTTAAATTATAAGCGCTGCAAAAATGTGCATAAAATATTAAATTAAAGCGTCTCAAAGTAATTCCATGATCGGAATGAATAAGACAACGATGACAAAATTAATGACTTCTAATCAGAAGGTTCCTTTTAGCACTGAACTTAATTTTATTGGTGATGATTATACAGTCCAATTCATAAATAAGTTTACAATTGTGTCGTATTCTAATACGTACAATGAAATATAAAATTTAACATATTTATTGAAATCGGCTGTATTTACTTATACGAGTACCTACTTATATCGGTATTATGTGTACTTGTATTCCGGGTCAAAGGATGGTACTCAAAAGTATTGTTATTTTATTTAATACCACTGTTGAAAGCCAGCTTTAGGTTATTATTTAAATTATAACGGGTTTGCTTTAGCATACATTTTCAGTGGTAGCAATTAATATAAAAGAAGCAGGTAGCAGTATTCTCGTGCCTGGATGCAACGGCGATCACACAACATTCCTGCAAGCTAAAATTATACGTGCCTGCTTTGTTTTAAAGCATGATTTTCTCGGAAAACTAAACGTTCCCACTTTAAACAAACCCTTCACACAGTTCCTAATAAGACTTGTAAGGGTTGGATGATTGCTATAGCGAAGTAAACAACGCTAATCTGCCCTGTATTTTCCTATTAGAAGCAAGGGAAAGAGTAATAAATAACAATGTTAAACATAACTGAAAAGCAGGCTTAACCTGAGAGCGCTCAAAACAATGAATCTACTAAAGTAAGGTTATTAGTGAGTCGTCCGCGCGGCCTGAGAGCTGCCACTCAAATAGCACTCGAAGGAAACAAAACTCGCTATTACCTACCCTCTTTTGTTCCATTTTTGAAAAAATGTTCTCTATTCAAACCGGCCAATGCGAAGCGGGCTCGGCTGAGACCGTTGATTGGCCGACGACCTCCGAGTGGAAATAAAAAGTGCTTGGGTAAATGAGACGTGTCGTCCCGCTCGCGCTTGTGGTTGTTTTATATCATGTTTCTACTCTGTTTTTCGTTTTAATTGCAAGCATGAGAGGATGTGGGGTAGGACCTTGAGTGTTGCACGTGCAGCAAGCGCATTCAACTAGTTTGAATGGGGAAGGGAATCCTGCTTATGTCATCCATGTTGTGATGGGGTGGAGGCTTGAGTGGCTTGATGACGTATGATGATTTATTGAGAATAAATAGGCTAGGGGCCATTGCTCGCCAATTAGTTAGTGCTTACAATAGTTAATTGAAATTGCGAATGCTACTCATTTAAATAATATATTACCTATTTAATAATCTTTTGAACCAAGCACAGTGAAATATTTTGTGTATTAAATGAATAGGTAATTATTAATTTAACATATTTTACAACTTTTATTTCATCGCGTACGAATGATAGGTATTATGCGTGCGTACTTTTACGTACTATGTATATTGATAATAATGATAACTAAAGAATAATAGACTACTTATTTAGAAATTAAAATAGGTACACATTAAATCAAAATCAAAAACTTAATCATTCGTTTATATTCAAAATACTTTTTGTTCTGCCTAGTCCTTCCTGCAAACTAAACACGTGGCTTTACGGACTAAGTCGCAGGAAAAAACGTACAAAACCGTAAAGCGGAAATCAATATTTTTTAGTTTTAAGAATGTTACGGATTTTAATAACATAGGTGTGAAATTGCAAAAAATAAAATTCACATTACACCATTAAGTTCGTTGCGTGTTTCACTGCCATTCGGTTGGCAACACTGACTAATAGTGTTGCCTTCATCAATCCATTTCCTTTAGCAGCCGTTTCTTTACTTCCGCCCGATTTTAATATGGGCCATTATATTACTCAACACTATTTAGAAAAAGCAGGGTTACTAAGCGGTTTAATGGTATAAATAGGTATGTGCTTATAATAATATCCTGAGATCTATTCGTGTTGATATTTGTTAACGTTTCATTATTCATAAACGTGACTGAAAAACAGTGATGGAATTATTATTTTAAAATTATTTGTTCGCAATATACGTTGAGTTGAGTTCGTGATTTAATCATGGAGCTAACTAGAACTCACTTTTATTCCTAATCGGTAAGATTGTAGGTTACATAGGTATGCAAAAATTGCTCAGCGTGACTGTCTCCATCAGTACCCTGTTCACTCCTGTAGCCGTACCATGTGTTGGAAAGTAAAGGATACGTTAGGTTTTACTCGATACGCAAAACATTCCATGAATTCTATCGCACTCGCAATGACATATAGGAGCGAGCGGGATAGCCTGCTTTACGTATCTAGAAAAACATAACGCTACCGAAACATGCAAACTTGCAAAGTCATGGTACGGCTAGGTACTGCTACATGATCCAACATCACGTCATCCCGAATAATTTATCTCTATAATGTGCGTGGGCAACAAGGTAGTTCACTTGTTTTGGCCGTATGTAAGATTGCTGTAAAATATTAAATTATTTAATTGAATTGTTACAGGAATCTAGCCGCGCCCAGCCCCGTCCAAGGAAATACGTCATTGGAGACAGTGCTGCACAAAGAAAACTGCCAAAGGCTAGACTACTTGGCTGAGAGGCAGAAACAGCTGTGTTTGCTGTCCGATAAGATGATTCAGGTAGGATAATCGAATTTCTTTTATACAGGGTGTTCGTGAGTAATTGCTTTAACTTTAACATCATGTTTGGTTCGTTAAAACAAACTATGTGACTATATCACATTTTGTTAAACTGTAAAAAAAATTTTTTTTACTATTTCATACAAAACAAATATATGTTAAGTTGAAGACCATTGTAAAAGGTACTTTTGAGTTAGGCAGCAGTTAGTGTCAATTGATGACAGTGTTGAAATTCTGTAAATGACAGCACATTAACAATTTAGCTCCGTGGTAGCTACTTTGCTTATAAAACAGAGGGTCCCGGGATCAAACCCTGCTACAGCTATTATTTTTTTATTTTTGTTTCTCATTCATTTTTATGTGGCGTAGTGAAAGATAGTTTATTCGTATTTATTTTTATTATACAAAACAATGTTTGCGAACTGTCTAAATTTTTAAATAATATTTTCTTTTTTTATCTTAACTTTTAGTTTTCGATATAAGTACCTAGTACCAGTGTCGTGGCGTTAATAATTATTAGGGACTAATTCTTAGTCACCCGGAAGTGGACAAGCTGGTGGGAACCAAGTGGTTTTAGACGCCATGTCACTGATAGTGATAGTCGTAAGGTATATTTAACCATAAATGAAATTACAGTTTTAGTATATTAATAATAATTACATTTATTTACAAACAAAAAACACAATCCTGTATAATAATATTAATAATCCTACAAATAAAATAAAATTATCCCCTTTTTCGTATTACCTACAAAAATATGTTTACAAAGTCAAAATTACCTACAGGGCATTTTCTAAGTGACTGCCTTCCTTCTCCAAACATACGTTCTATCGTGCCCGTATTTCGCGGTTTAGATTGACATTAGTTGCACGCATTGCGTCAGCTTCTTCCCGAATTCGTTGCAACAAATGTTCTCTTGTCGTCACTGGTTTTGAGTACACTTTTTCTTTTAAGGTACCTCAGACATAAAAGTCTAGGGGGGTTAGGTCGGGAGACCTGGCGGGCCACGCAAGAGTTGGACTGCCGCGAAAAAATCCAACGCCCACCAAAGTGCTCATTTAAATACCGCCGAACACGAGCAGCGAAATGTGCGGGTGCTCCGTCATGCTGGATCCAATGCGTCCGCAGTGTTTCCAGTGGAACATCTTCAAACCATTCCAAATTGTGTAAATTCTGTAGAAATTCCAAGTAATTGTCACCATTTAGTCGATTTGGAATCTCCACTGGTCCAATGAGGCGATTGTTTAATACTCCTGCCCACATGTTTACGGAGAACTCATGTTGGAACGAAGACTCCCTCGCCATCTTTGGATTTTGCTCAGCCCAATGGTGATAATTTTTTGAATTTATTCCTGCCCTTGTAAATTGAGCCTCGTCCATCCACAGAATTTTAGAGATAAGTTGTGGGTTTTGTATTAATAATTCATTTGATCTTTGGCAGTAAGCAATTCGTGAGAAATTGTCCCGTGGCAGAAGCCCTTGCACTTTGCGGTAATGGTAAGGATGCAGACCGTATCGCTTCCATAAACGCCAGACTTTGTCGTGTCCTATGTTAAAAATACGACCTATTCGTCTTGTGGACAATGTCGGGTCTTCAATTATTAAATTTATTATATCGATTTCGTCCTGCACGTCTAAAACGATGCCACGTTCCCTTGGCGTCGAACGTAGACCTATCTCACTGAACCGTCTATGTACCTGCAAACAGTAATAAACGTGGGTTAGGTATAAAGAGACATATAAATTTGAAGTAGCTAGGTATAAATACGAAAACAGCTAATTACTTACATTCATAAAAGTATAAGGCTGCGGTGTACGTCGATTGGGATATCGAACTTGGTACACTCTTGCTGCTTCTGCGGCATTTCCATTACATAAACCGTAAATAAAATGTACGTCGGCCTCTTCTTGGGCCGTATAATTTACACGTGGCATCAATGGAAGCACAGATATTATTTTACAAATAATTATTTCTTTGAAAATAAACAACAATAATAAAATGACAATTTGATGTGACATATACCAAGTCAAATTAAAACTAATCTTAAACGAACTCCTTTATTTAAAAGTGAATGTAGTACATGACGAGAACTGAAAACTCTTTACTAACAAAATAGAAGAAAATAGTATTTTGTTATGTTGTATTAAGAAGACTTTACAATGGTTTAATGTAATTAAGTGAGAAAATTAAGATTTTGAATAATTTGAAAACGGTTCGAGTTAGGATATTAGTTTCTTGGTACAATTAACTTTATTTGATGTAAAGAATCTACCCTTGAAATTAAAGCAATTACTCACGAACACCCTGTATTATACCTGTTTAATAATAATGTTATTGAATAATTCTATGTAATTAATGATGCATTTTGTAATGTATTCCTGAATTGACACTTGCAAGTTATTGCTGCATGTTTTGAGACGTACGTACCTACTAATGCTTTTGCAGGAAATTACTCAAAAATCGTGTCATAACAACTTAGATACTTTTTTAATTTCCTAGATTTTATTGAACATGAAAAACACCCGAATTTGAAACTTCGAACATCATCCGTCAAAATAATTAGTCTCTATTATTCTTTCAATTCAATATATTCACCATTTGTATATGTACAGCTAAGACAGTATACAAGTACAACATGATAATATATCTTACATGGTGCCGCTCGTCAACTTCATCGATGGCTCCATAAAACGAGTCGTCGAGTTTATTCCACTTCAATATTACGTAGGCAATTAACGTTAATGATACGATAATTCCGTTTATAGCGTATTAACGTTTTAGATGCTTACTGACATAAAATAGTAACATCTTTATGAACAAGCGGTACTCGCTTCAAGAGTTTCTCGATAAAACTATTTTATTGATACGGCCTATGAAACACGGAGAAGTAATTTTGTTATTAAATAACTCGCTTGAGTCCATGTAGGTCGATTTGCCTAATTACATTAGGAACAGAAAACTATAAAATTATACCTATACGATTACAATTTACAATTATCTTCGTTGTCATTTATTCTCAAATAACAACTGATAATAACAATCTGAAGTTGGTAATTAATCATACGTGGCGATGAAACCTGTCAAACCTACATAATATGCACTATGCAGCTATGTCAACCATTCGCAGTATATAGGGTTCCGTCATGATATGAAATGAAAGTTGTATGTAATATTGATAAATGATATTTAGATAAATATGGACATAATAAACAAATATCTTGGGACATCTTATACAAATCGACCTAGTTTCACGGTAAACTTAAATAAAATTTGTGGTGTTGGTACCAGGCGACGATATATATAATAGAGAGATACACATAGATACTTAAATACATAGACAGCCATGACCAAGCAACACATATTTGTGATAAATAAATACACAAATAATGTCCTCGCCGGGATTCAAACCCGGAACCTCCAGCTTCGTAGGCAGAGTCACTACCAACTAGGCTTCGGAGGCTGATAAGGCCAAAAGGTTTTTCCAAATCTTTATGAACTCATGGTTAAATACACTCGCGGTCAATGAATACGAGTCAGGTGGATTTTTTCATAGAAAGTACTGGAAACATGCTGATTACAAATATTTAAAATAAATATTTGTAATACAAGTGGAACAGTTTTTAACATCAGAATTGTATTGGAATTTCCCTGAAGTTTTCACCCGATCTGAAATATACGGAACTTTATCGTCAGATGACTTCGTAGATACAAAAATAGCAACTCGTGATTAAAAAAGACTCGATTTACCATACATTTTAGGTGGTTTTCTTAAACGGTCTACATTTTTGTCTATACAAACCTACCTAACCACAATTTTGATTTTTTTTTTGGGTTTATTTAAAAAATTATGGGATTTCCAATACAACATGCTTTAAAAATAGATTTTATCTACACTATAAATATTTAAAAAAAATATTAAAAATCTCCATGTTTGCATTATTATCTATGAAAAAAAAAACACCTGACCCGTTTTCATTGCTGGTGTGTGTAGTTAAGCGTTTTAAATAGTAAATCGAAGTATCGCCACGCTAAAAAAAATCAAGCACGATAATACTTACGTTCCAGGTGCTACAAACGGGTGCCTTGCAGGCTGTCGAGGAGTGCCAGCATCAGTTCCGGCACAGTCGGTGGAACTGCAGCACCGTCGATAACTCCACCGACATCTTCGGAGGAGTGCTCAAGTTCAGTAAGTACATACTTAACCATACTTCTCGCTGTGGTCTGCGTTAAGGCGCGCAAAGTTGACCTCCCCTTGAGTAAGCGAGCTATCGACTATTTTCTCATCGAAGAAACGAACAAAAGAAAAAAGTGACACATATATTCTGTACATTTTCCTACTGCAACCACTGGTTGCCAAATCAGGCGCCAAAGTGCATAGATCTCTTAAGATTTATCATTATGAGGAAGACAATTTCAAATCCAAGCCAAATAACGCACAAAAAGTTGTAACGTAAACGAGTAGCGGAGAGTTATATAGAAATTGATAAATAAAAGAAGAGGTGGTGGTCACAAGATTCGACATAAAATTTAATGAAAGATTAGAAGACTATATGGGGAATATGGGTCATTAAGAACAGAAAAGGGACTGCCGAACATTTCAAATGCTGAGTGGAAAGGTTAATAATATTCGTTATCATAATATTCTGTTAGGTATCAGCTATTCTTCATAATTAGCCTTCAAGCCGTTAGGAATTTGAAATTTTACTTCAAGGAATCACAAGTCAAGACATGCTGTTTATTTTCAACTGTCGATCGCATCACGTCTGCTTTGAATGACGTGTGTTTATTTTACTCCATCGGTGTTCACTGGCTAGTTAACTTTGGGAGGGACTTGAGGAATAAGGAGATAATTATGCATAAAGCAAGGTATTCGTTTTTGTTTGTATTGAGGAGTCATTGACTCTTATGCATAAAATTTTGTATCGTTAGAGAAAAAATTGCTTTGAAAGAAAATCGTAAGTAATAGTAATATTGAAATAAAATTAGTGCTTACATTTTTAGGATCATATTATTTCTAGTTTTTAAATTCTGTAGCAAGAACGGTCTTTTCAAACAATTTTGAGGTACGGTGGTTGTACATTATCCAACCTTTCAAGGCAAATAGGTCCTGTTTCACCATTCCCAGAGAAAACCTACTTACCAGATAAACGTTAGCTGTTCTTTTCGTTTAAATGCTCGTGGAAAAGAATAGTTATGATTTTATTTGATGGATATATTTATCCGGGAGTTCTGAAAAATCTAATGAAATACAAAACTTTTTATATCTTCGCGGCGTATTGATATACACTTTCTTAGATGCTCATGTTCATTTCTAACACCTGCTATAGAATCCAGTAACATGTTTTCTACTGGCAAGGTATAAAAAAATGCATTACTAACAGAAAACAATTGTGTATTCCAGAGTCTCGGGAAGCTGCGTTCGTGCACGCGCTATCATCAGCGGCGCTTGCGCACGCTGTGGCTCGCGCGTGCTCGCGGGGAGAGCTCAACGACTGCTCCTGCGACGCGAGGGTTCGGAAGCGGACACCGCGGCACTGGCAGTGGGGGGGCTGCTCAGAGGTAGGCCAATCCGGTGTAGCATGGTGTGAAATGTGCAAGTACAGAAGCCCCTTGTTTAAAGCGATCACCAACCCGTTTGTCCAGCGTGGAGATTATGTATGAGCATTTACTCCTAGTGCGACCATACGCATAGTTAATAGGCCGACGACCAGCAGTCGATTGATGATGTGTGAAGATGATGTGACGTAGCCGATCTGTGGTGACGCGAGGATACGGAAGCGTACAATGCGGCACTGACAGTGGGGAGGCTTCTCGCAGGTTCGGCAGGTTAGCCAATAAGGTGTAACATGATGTGAAATGTAGGAGAAGTACAGGAGGCTCTTGTTTATTGACGTGATTTAGGTATCTACGCGTGGTGACGGCAGTAAGGATACACAACTCTTCCCGTGGGTGCTGTAAGAACAGACTAGGTAAGGGTGAACATTCATTTATTGAACATTGATGATGGGCAGCAGAGTCATCATAGTGAACACACTGCTGCGATGGCTAACCCGTTTGCACAGCGTGAGAATTATGGGTAATTAATCCTATATGCATAGTTAATGGGAGAGACCTACTACTTCCAGTAGTAGACTGAGGAGTGAGAGAGGCTGATGGTGTGTGAAGATCATGTGAGGTATCTGATGTGGGACAAAAGATGGCACAGCCGTCGTCGCGCAGGCAACTAAATTGTCAATAAGTTTCCGATTGTGGTCACTTTGTGGCAAATCCACGTTGTCATGCCATTGTGTAGCCGTATAGTACTTATATAATTTACCATTATCATATTATTATTATGTGATTTATAAGCCTAATTTAAGTTTTGCAAAGTGTTATATGATTAATTTGTCGGATAAACAACAGTAGATAATCTAATCAAATTTCTAGGAAATGGGAATTGATCATATTTACTGTTTATCTTATCCAAACGGAAGTCCCTATTGCATTTGATTCGCGGTAATAATCAATAATATTATCAGCATTAAAATGAAATACGCCCATCAATTTCAGTAATCTCATCATCATCTTATTTACGTGGATTTTACAATATCATGTTTCCTTTTTTCAGAAAATTGTCTTAGGACTTATACGAGTACAATATCATTTTAATTTTGTCCTATTTCATTTCCAGGACATCCGATATGGTGAAATTTACAGCCGGGACTTCGTGGACTCCAAAGAAGACAAAAACACTGATGAAGGACTGATGAATCTACATAACAACGAAGCCGGAAGACGGGTACCTAATGATTTCAGTTAAAATAACAAACGCAGGAACATTCATACATCAGTGATCTAGGGTCACAAACAAGATGATGAGCGTAAATCGCGTGACGTTTTGTATATATCGATAAGTGTTTACCTACATTTTATACAATTTATAAATTATACTATTTTGATCATATACTTAGGTGATTCAGGTTTAAATTAAATTTTAAACAACAATTAATAAATGATGATTGTCATCGTCTTCATTGACTACGTTCGTTTCTTAAGTTCTACTTACTCTACGGCATCAAGTGTTGGCCTGACCACCAGTATCTATTCAAATCAAGAAAGTAGGTATAGGTGAAAAACTTAAGAAAGTCACCTGTTGTACGTGTGAGTGACGTATTCGAATAGAGAACACATATTTGAAATTAGTAACACAAACAAAACAAATGCCTATTCGAACACGTCACTCACATATACAACCAGGTGACTTTATTAAGTTTTTCACCTATACTTTTTGACAGAATAATTTCCGCCAATGAAAAAACTGATTTTACTTAACCAGCCAGAGAAGTATGTAGTAGTAATTCGGCAGTAGAATCTAAAAAAAATGTAAACAAATATGGCTGACTTTCCATAGCTTGTCACGATATCGTGTTTCACGTTCGCAGATGTATTTTTACGATAATATCAATAATTTTGAATATTAGACGTAATATGCCTCCTTGTCAGCCTCCGTAGCCTAGTTGATAGTGACCCTGCCTACGAAGCTGGAGGTTCCGGGTTCGAATCCTGGCGAGGGCATTATTTGTGTATTTATTTATCACAAATATTTGTTCCTTGGTCATGGCTGTCTATGTATTTCAGTATCTTTATGTATCTATCTATTATATATATCGTCGCTTGGTACTCACATCACAAGCCTTAATTGAGCTTACCGTGGGACTAGGTCGATTTGTGTAAGATGTCCCAATATATTAATTTATTTTATTAATTTATTTTATTATTATTATTTTATTATACCAAAGAAAATTACCGAAGTTTTCCAACGCCAAAGGTGAGATTTGAACCCCCGTCCTTAGCTTTCGCGATTGATGCCGAAACCACTCGGTCACTCTATCCCACCTCCGGCGTTGGTAAACTTCGGTATTTCTTCTTTGTCCTGCGACCATAATTATATAACATGGACGTCTAACGCCAGCTCAAAAATGCCCCCAAAACAATTGTTCAATTGTACCAAGATGGGCAGAACATAGCGCTTTTTTTAACACCGCGCATATTTCGGCGCAACATCTTTGACAAACGTTTATAGAATATAGCCAATCAAAACTTTGATGGACCAATCAAAATTATTTTTATATGGCGGTTTAAGTTTTTATAGGTTGATATTGAAATGCATTGAAGAGAGGGTGACACTTGTCAACCAAAATTCAGGACCATTTTCGAAAGGCATTTTAGTCTGGCGTGCGGCTTCCATGTTTTATTTGTTCGTAGTCTTTGACGTACTGACAATTAGTATACTTACCTACATAGAATGATTTGTTTGAAGGCGGTCCGAGGTCGCATGCAGCGCGTGTGCAAGTGCCACGGCATGTCGGGGTCGTGCTCGGTGCGCGTGTGCTGGCGCCGCCTGCCGCAGCTGCGCGCCGTCGGCGACGCGCTCTCCACCAGATACGAAGGGGCTTCGCATGTCAAGGTACTCATCTCAAGACGAACGGGAGGAACTTCCTCCCGCGGACGGTCCGTCTGTGGAATGAGAGCCGAGGTTACCCGATGGACTACAGTATGGGGTTCCTCAAAAGAGGAGTGTACAAGTTCTTATTGGGTCGGCAACGCGCATGTGACACCCCTGGGCTTGCAGGCACCCATAGGCTACAGCGACTGCTTTCCATCAGGCGGGCCGTATGCTTTTTTGCCACCGACGTGGTATATAAAAAAAAGACAATCTGATTTTTAAATTTCTGATTTTTTAATTATAACTAACGAGGGACTCAAACATATTTAAATATTTAGCTCACGTAATTTAAGTCGACAGATGCTTGACATATTTCGATCCATTTAGAGGATCCTTATCATGGAGTACCCGCGACTTCTGATTCTGATTCTGTCGGGAAAAAAATAGCTGTTCTTTTTCTTAATATGCCTGGCCTTCGAAAATTTGGATATAAAGGGAATTTGATTAGGATAGCCGGGTATTAGGTATCCTATTGTGAAACAGGCTGTTAAGCGTAATTGTTTCTACTTCAGAGTTTCATATACGGACAGGCAAACGAAACTCTATTATTATGCCTACATTAAACAAATAAAGTACCTACGAGAAAAAAAATTGTCGAAACTGTTGGAAGTTTGGTCCTGACTTTTGCGTTTGTTCGGACTTTATTGCGCCTTTCCCTTCTTTTAAATTATTGGGTGTATAGGTACATTGGGTGCTTATTGGGATACACGGTTTATTTATCTCGTTTTTCCCAGTTAATTCATAATGGAAGAACCAGAAGGTTGTAAAATAATCGACTAATTGATTTCCAGATTGTCGAAAGAAAAAGAGGAAAGAACATCAGGAAATTGCGACCCCTACACGCTGATATGAAGAAACCGAACAAGACCGACTTGGTTTACCTAGAAGACTCTCCCGATTACTGCGAACCTAATGATGAGTAAGTTTTGATCATATTTTTTTCGAAAATTTTCGACATTTACATAAAATTATAATTTTACACTGAATAGGAAGCTGTTTTGCAAAATAAGTACTGTTAGATAATATCAAATCTGGAATTAGGGCTTTATTGCGCAATACCCATCTTTTAAATTATTGGGTGTACAGTCGAGTGCATTAATATATAGACACATTTGTAAGGGATCAGTATGGAGAAGTGTATATATATTAATGCCCTTGACTGTACATTGGGAATAAGAATAAGAATAAAATAAGAATATTTATTTGCTTTAAACATTACCGGGTACAGATGTTCATACAAAGAGTGGTAGGTTTCTATGTTTAACCATAGCAGGTATGCAAATGTATACATGAACTTATGATTACACTAACTAATGGTATGTACAATATTAGTAATTTACAAGATTTTTCCCAATTGCTTACTTTTGCAATTGTATACGATAAGCGATAAGTCACGTGACCATAATAATGTATGGAAATGGTCACGTGACTTTTCGTACTCGAATCTGTCATTCTCATACATCTATTACTTATCGTTTATTGTATACTATTGCAGAATGGTATCTTGGCTAGGCCTGCTGATCTGGAAGAATCTGGATGCTTAGCCAAGTTGCCAATCGCTAGCGCTTAGTCGTCAATCACAGCTAACTGTCTTTGTCGCTTTAATATGAAAGAGTGACAGAGAGGGAAAACTACGATACGCTACTAAGCGCTAGCGCTTGACAACTTGGCTAAGCATCCAGGTTATCGGGATTTTTCTAAAAGTGTAATCCTCGGTCGTTACAGACTTGGTATCCTCGGCACCCGCGGGCGCTCCTGCAACCGCACGTCCGCCGGGCTGGACGGCTGCCGCCTGCTGTGCTGCGGCCGCGGCTACCAGACGCGCGTCCGCGACCACGAGGAGAAGTGCCGCTGCCGCTTCGTCTGGTGCTGCAAGGTACACTGCGAGCTGTGCCGCTATAAACGAGACCATCATGTCTGCAATTAATTTCACTGGAAAATTTAAAGGATTTGCAGCTCTCATGATGAAGACCGGACTCTTGGCAAGCCGGTTTTCGTCTCGAGTGGACGCATTAATGACTCTTTCGACTTTAACTGCTAGTGACAAACTACGCCTGTCGAAGTGGAATCGAGTCATTGATGAGTCCGCTTCGCTCTCTATGAAATGGAGCTTATGTACGAGTATGAAGTTGTTCTAACGCAACCATCGTTATGATGATAGTTTTTACCTTAATATTGCAATCAATCTTCATTGATGTAAGTACACTGAGGAAATAGAAGAATGAGTTTTTACAATAGAACGTGAGTTAAATAATTATAAAGAAAGGTAAAATTTAAAAATGAATTGATGAAGTTGTTAGAAATATGTATAATTATTCAGCATGCTGAATCTGATAATTTATGTAGAGGCTTTTAAGTACACGGTCACAATCTTGCAATAAATTCTGGTCGTTGGGACGTAGATACATTTAAAGCATTTTTTTTGTATTTATTAGCTACTTAGTACTTACTCTACGAAAAGCTCAGATCAGAATCCCGAACACTTTATCTTCGTGTTTGGCTCTCGTGTGGTATGATGAATGGAAAAGTAAATTATGTTCCGATTGTTTTAGAATTCCATTATCCACTTGTAAACATGTTGAAAAATCTTTCTTTTGCCTCTATATACCTATACTTACATACGTTATAGACGGCACATAGCCAGATGAGGCGACCCTAGCTGCTAGAGTCAGTCAGATTAGCGAGAGTATAGAATTGCAAATACATAGTGGACTACAACAATGTCAATGACTAATTAAGTGTCTATTCAATGCCCATTCTCCAAAATTCTTTTAATTCGGTAGATGAGTTTGATTAAATCAAAAGTATGCTAAGCAATCAAGTTACGTAGGTATCTATTTCTCAATAGCTGCTTATGTGAATACAATACAACATTCAGTGATTCACTTAATTTAATTAAACAACAATTGTTCTGATTGTTCCTGATAAGCATTTCGTTATGACTGAATGTAACGATACTATCTTCCGCAATTTTGCCATATTATGTGAGTTACAGATATACAATCAATCAATAACAGGTTTGTATTTTTGTAGAGTCAAATATTAGTTTTATTTGTCTACTTGAACAGTGTTAGAATCTTTATACATGTGTCAGTGCAAATGGAAAGGTACCTTGTCACGACTCTTATAATCGAATAGACCTTATACGTTCATTAATAGTCCATTTTAAACACCGTGACGAGGTACCTTTCCGTTTGCACCGACACACATACTTACTTATATCTATTTGTGAATGGACTGATTTATTTTAAGGGAATACAATTTGTTTATTTTTTTAATTAAGCTTTAAAATTATTTACAGTATTACATTTAATTTATTTTACTTTAGGATTACTCATGTATAAAGTTGTAAATAATGTTTTGTTAATAAATCAATTATAGTGGTAATTTAGGACTAGCCAGTACTTCAATAAAATATTGATTACCCATTTTAATTTAATCTAAATTGTAAATATAAATTTTAAGTATCATCTTTGCTGTAGGCAAATACAATGATTAATTTTATTTTCTACCTCATGATCGAAATATTTTTTCGAGCCATTAAATCCTATTCTAGTAGCGATACTTTGTTTCGCATTATTATAGGATATTCGTAACTATTGTGTAAATATAACATAATCGTGTTTAAGGTAGTGTTAATAATTTATTACATTTTCATTAAGCTTTTTACTGTTAGGCTTACAGAGCAGTTATAAGCGATACTTCTCTTTCTCTGTGAATTCATCTTATTGTCCATTGATGTTGTCATTTTCATAATTTGTAAATAGGGGTACCTGCTCCATCTTAGAGTTAAGTATCTGTATTTTGTCTCTTATACTTACTTTATACTGATACGTGATATTATATAAACTAGTGACTCCGATCTGAAATAATTGATATAACTAGAAAGCAGATTAATCTCAATATTTGCTACATAATCTTACTCTTGATAAAAATTTTACTCAGTATTTGAACATATACGCCAATACCTATCTATATATTTTTGTGGTGAAATATTTCTTGATTCTAGAAGTAAAATCTCCAAACTAGTTTTGTGGTAGATAATAAATCGCCAATTACGGTTCTGGTGTTTGTTGTGAAACATAAATAAATATTCTCATAAATTGATTCTTCTAATACATCCCATTAATTTAAAAATAATTATTCTCTTTAAATTTATAACAGTAATGATAATATTTGGGCCATCATAGTTGGATGGCTGTAAGGCAGGTAATATTCTTTATGAATACCTAAAGTGGTATTTATTTATAAAGATTTAGCAGAAATTATAATCTTGCTAAAATAAAACATATTTATTAAAAGAAAAAATAAATATCAATACCGTAATGGCAATTATAAAAATTCCGATAACTCTTAATTAAAGCGGTTATCTAAAGTTAGTAATAAGTTTCTAATGAAAGAGAATAGATTTATTGTACTCTAATCATTAGAAGTAAAGGACAATGAATGCAAAGACTCAATGTAACCATTTGTATACATTATACCCACAATTTGGTAGGCCTATAGTTACTATTTGATGTACATGACGTAAAATAAATGTATTAGAAAAGTTTCCTAACGTTTTATTATGATTATTCTTTACAAATAACTTTGCGTGTTCATTACGTTAGTCACGATGCGAGGCGACTTAATCACTGATATAATAATAGATTATGATATCTGACAAAACTTCAAAAGTAATTAATTCTATATCATTAGGTCAAGCCTGTTCATTTTTGATTAGGTATTTCATACTTTTTCTATTTTTCATTAAATTAAGCTGAAGCATAGGTATTAAACTTTATGGTTTCGTCTAAGAAATTTATACGTTTACAATTTTACTTTAAAAATACATGATGGATATCGTATGAAATAGGTAATTTAATAATGACGAACTATTTGGAAATAGATAAAATTGTAAATAAAAATTAACTAGCCTAACCTAGTATTAAAAAAAAAGAAACGAAATATTATCACTAAATTCACCTAATTTTATATAGTGACACATTGTTATGGATGATGTTAGTTAATATTATTTTTAATACTTGCATTCTAGCTAAGACGCTCCACGGTAAAAACACCCAAGTTGCAAGTACAATAAGCTTATATCTCTGTGAAATATTTTACTAGATAGGATTTTCGCAAAATAAACTGTCAAAATTTTCTTGATACGATAAGATTATAAAATCGCAGTTCGATTATTGCAAATGATTTCACAAATGCTGATAATAGTAATATAAATTGATGCATTAAGTACATAATAAATCTAGTATTGTGTATACGGTGTGCCAAAATGAAGTGGCTTCTAATTGCATTTTGCGTGCTGTTCGCGGCCGCTATAGTTTCATCTGAGGATGAAGATGTTCACGAACTGCCGTTGGCAGATGCTTGTGATGAGGAACTTTGCAAGCTTCCAGACTGTAGGTGTTCGAGCACGAATATTCCTGGGGGATTGGAAGCCAGAAATACGCCGCAGGTAAGATTGGACCGACAAGCAGATTTTTTTTCTAGGGGTGGTCATTCTCGGCATCTCCTAGTAAATACCTTAAATCTTGATTAATCTAATTCTTTTACATTATTCTTTACTTGTAAATATCTACATACTATGTAGTTAGCTATTAAGGATATTAAGTCTAGTATGATTAAGGTCACAGAATAGTTGTCGATAAAATGCTTGCATAGTATTAAAAATATATGTCTCATCATGCACGTTGTATAAATACTTTCGATAAAATTTCGATAATACGAAGAGGTTAATCTTTTATCTTAGGATAAAAGTTTTTTTTAGTGGCCTTCGAGTGCATTTAAAATGAAGGAAGGTACACCTAGAATAATTCGGTAATTATTATGTTTTTCAGTTTGTAGTAGTAACTTTTGATGACGGTGTCAACATCATCAATATGGACACCTATCGCAACATCATCTACAATCGCAAGAACCGCAACGGCTGCCCCGTCGGCACCACCTTCTTCATCAACCATGAATATACCAACTATGAGCTGGTAAACGAGCTGTACAACCGTGGCTTCGAGATCGCCTTGCATTCTATCAGCCATCAGACTCCACAGACGTACTGGGCGGAAGCTACTTATGAAACCATGAAACAGGAGTTCGGAGAACAAAAGCTTCAAATGTCTCATTTTGCGAATATTCCTTATGATGAGATTAAAGGTATGTGACGAAGTAGTTAATATCCGTATTTGATTGATTTAAGCAATTAAGCAAGGATGTCTCATAACTATACAAAAGGGGACTATGTGTCCTTAGAAATTACTACGAGACTCAACGGTAAGAACTCATAACGGATTGGACACAAGTAGTTCTGTGAGCTATCCCTTAACATAGATTATTTATTAAATGGATTCCTGATATTTCTCCGATTGATTTTCCGATTAAAAAAATCTTAAAAAGGCTCCTTACACGAGTAGGCCTTATCAATAATGTACCTACTGGCATATGATACGTCATGTGTTTTGCTTCTAGTTTGTCTCATTTCAAATTCCCTTTTCAGGAATTCGTATCCCCTTCCTTCAACTGACTGGCAATGCATCCTTCCAAGTGATGGCCGACTTTGATCTACAGTACGACAGCTCGTGGCCTACTGTGACCTACCTTAACCCTGGGCTCTGGCCATACACTCTGGATTTCGCGTCCGCCCAGGACTGTGTTATCCTGCCATGTCCCACTGCTTCCATCCCCGGTGTCTGGGTGTACCCAATGGTTAGCTGGCAAGATCTGGAAGGCGTTGCTTGCTCAATGGTCGATTCATGCTTCCACATGTAAGTTGTTGACATTAGATAATTGTATACCTACTTCTTGGTAATTAAATGAATGTGCAATTTTTTTACCCCATTCCTACTTAATTTCGTGAGTATTTCTGAGCTTGATAGCATAGACAACAACTATTTTATTAACTCACATTTCAGCCCCAACCAAAACGACGAGGAAGCCTGGTTCAGGTTTATAGTGGCGAATTTCGAGCGTCACTACCTCAGCAACCGCACTCCTTTCCCCTTCTACATCCATGAGTGGTACCTCAGTACATTCTCCGGCGTGCGCAACGCCCTGGTTCGCTTCTTGGACATGATAAATAGCATGGACGATGTTTTCATGGTGGGTAATCAAAACTATACACGAAGTGTTGTTGTCCTGAGGGTACGTTCGGATTCGATATTTTTTCATAGTGTGTTTGTATGTTTCATTGAAATTACAGGTAAACTCTCATGAAGTGATTGACTGGGTGAAAAATCCCATTCCTGTAGACGAATACAAACAAAAATCCTGCAGGTCATTCATCCCCACCACATGCCCTGCCAGGAGTTGCGGACCTCTGTCTTCATCCCATAATATATGGGTAAGTATTACGTAAAAAAATGTAGTAGTTATTTCCTTAGATTTAAAGATCAGCTCTTTATACAAAAAAGGCACGACTACAAAAACATTGGTTTCTTCCTTTGAAAGTCACTTCACGCTATCAGAATTCTGAAGCATTTCTCAATTAATCGAACATAGCGCCGCACGTGAGTTTCAAGTCTCAACGTAATTCTTCCGGCTATTTCAATATTACCTATTCGATTAATGATACTATTAAACTGATACTTACGTACCACTTATGTTTGAAGTACCTACGTGTACTTATATCGTTAATTTAATTTGCTAAGAAAAATCTGTACATACACGTATTTCTATAACCTACTAAACAAATACTTTTGCGCTCATAATTCCTAATCTTATACCTAAATAATAATCAGACTTTTGAAATGCGGGATCGCGTATTCAGTGTAGGACAAAAATAGATGTCCTCTGGTGATATGCCTGGTAAAATTACCTGTGTGATCCGGGCGAGATATTATCGAAGTAAAAATCTGTTTTAATGAAATCGACTAAAAATATTCCGACCGTAACCTACTTATATTTTAATTTTTCAGAGTCAATATTGGATGCAGATCTGCAATGTGTGCCCCAACACGTACCCCTGGCTGGGCAACCCCCTGGGGCAGTGAAGATACTTCGCGATGCCACGGACTCCAACGAAAATCAGCGAAACAAGATTTAATACTGTTTGAAATTGGTAGTGAACTGGTGGACGTGCTCATTGAGGTTGTTTTATTATTATTGTTTAAAATGATCGTGGTTCAAAAGAATTGTGTTTTGTAAATTTTATTAAATTATTTATTAGAAACTGTAGTGTTTTATTTCATAACTCAAACGCCTTATATATTAATCGTCCGCCAGCTAAACAAAAAAAATGTAAACAGATATTTATGGGTGACTTTCAATAGAATTTGTTGTCTTTGACACATATCGTGAATTTTAATGTAGTTCGTAGATTTTGTTTTAATATTAATAAATATCAATAATTTTAACTAAAAATGTATGTAAACTCAAGGTTTAAGTTAAGATAAGACCAAAATTGTGTTCTGAAAATGCGTAATTATGAAATAATTTTTTTTTCGGATTCCATTGTAACAGCGCATACGAAGCTTTTCTAATGAGACCTAATGTGCGAAGTCTGGAATAATTTAAAGCTCCAGCTATTCGAGTTCGGAATAAGTCTTGGTGTGTCATCATTACGCACGCACGAGAGCTTAATGTAGGAAATGTCATCATCATCATCAGCCTATGATAATCCACTGCTGGACGTAGGCCTCTCCTATTAACTATGCGTATATACGCATTAAAGGAGGAAAATGCCCATAATCGCCACGCTGGGCAAACGGATTGGCGATCGCAGTAATGTGTCCACTATGATGACGCTGCTGCCCACCATCAATCTTTTAGCAAATAATGGTCAGTGACACTTCAATCCCTTAGTCGACTCTTAGGACACCCGCAGGAGGAGTTGGGGTGGTGACAAATGTATTCTTACTGCCGTCACCACACGGCAGTAGGAAATGTAGCGTATACCGTACATTAGGTATTACAGAACGTAATCTTTATTCGATTTCAACAATGTTTAATTATGTCCACGTCACAAAAATCATAGTCGATATCAGTACTTTGGAATTTGATTCTCCTTATCGCGAATTTATAGGAATTACTGTAGGTACTTCACCTAATGATAAAACCGCCTTCGATTTTTATCTCTTTTTATTAATTAAAAAATATTTTTGACTATCTAAAACATATTGTTGTTTAGAAGTAACCTTTTTAACTTACGACTAACTATTAGTCATTGAGAATTTTAGTTGACAAGCCGTTTTCCGAGATTTTTCATGTTTAAAATACTGTAGATAAGTAACTACAAGACTCTCTATGTTTAAATAATTTATGAAATATTGTCTCCAAATATTATATAACATGTATATTATATAAAAAAACAATTATCGTACAGGCAGGCATGCAAATTTTTGGAGACGATACAGGTTGAGATATACTCGTACTGGAATCCGAATTTCATCGAGTTCTAGCAAATAAATCGTTGGATTTAATCTCTAGATTGATTTGATAATTTAACTCCTATGACAGGTTATTTCTAGCCTACATAATTATGATTTAACAGCTTTTCAGTCAATTTATGAAGTTATTTGAAACCCTATAAATATGGGCTGTCCCAGAAGTAAAGAGACAAGATTCGAATGAAAATATTTAATGAAAAAATCTTACAAAACACTACTATTTACATTTAGTTAACTTCAGAATTTCATTTTATTTCCTACTTTATATGAAATTTGCTTGTGCAAAGGCTCTGTAGCCAATTTTTCTAAGGTTGATTGCTACTCGTGTCTTTACAGCTTTTCGAGAACTAGCTGTCACACTTTTAGCCAATTTAGTCCATCTATGCTTAAATCCAGTCAACGATATGGGTTTTTCTGATCGTTTTTTATATTCTCGTTTATATAAAGGTCAATAAGCTTCAATACTAGCAGCTTGGGGAACATTTGGGGCGTTGTTATGTTTTTGTATAAAATCTATACCTGCAGCCTCTAGATGTTGAGTGACTTCCGTGGCGTAGTGGCATGACGCCACATCCGGCGAGAATATCATTTCTTCCCTCTGGTGATGCTTATCTATGAACGAAATTTATCGCATTATCACACATTCTCTCAAATAAATACATGCGGTCATAGAGCCTGTGCAAATATATGGTTAAGATGTATTGCCATTTTGGTCTATGGCTTGTCAAACGAGATATTTATTGAAAAATTTGACCTTTGCTACAAGTTTTTGCGAATAATCTACGGAGTCCCGTCGAGTCAGATGTTAGTATTGCTTCCCAGGAATATCCGTTGGGTCCACGGGCACGTAAGTCTCATCATCAATTATGAGAACTTTTTTCAGTGTTTTTTCATACGCTCTTCGGCAGTCTCTTTTAGGTCGCATTTCCTGGTCCTTAAAGTACTTAGGAGCTGACAGTTTTGCAAATCCTTTAAGCTTTAGATCGCATGTTTTAATACGAACTATACTTGACTTCGATATTTTCGATTTATCCGCAGCAGCTCTAACAGACATCGAAGGATTCCGTTCATACACTTTTTTTTACTTTATTTATGTTCATAGCTACGGAAATAGTAATTTTTTTTCCCGGAATCTTCTTGAAAATGTGTTCATGTGATTCTTCAAAACGCTTTATAATTCGATACAAAGTAGTTCTCCTTACTCCCTCTGAAGAAAAATTAGATATCGTGTCCGTTTTTCCATAACATTCATAATTCTGAACAACTCTTTAGCGAATACCACGTGATCAGCTCTTTTCATTACTAAAATTTCAATAATACAATCATATTTCCCACTAAATTTTACAGATTTGAGGCAAACGGTGGCCATGACAGTAATTTTTTTTAAAGAAATAAAAATATTTTCAAATAGTTCAAAATTTGAAATTTGTCTCTTTACTTCTGGGACACCCTTTATATGTAGAAAGAATGGTAGTGGCGAGACTTAGGACCGTAATCTTTTAATCAATACGAGGCTTTCCGTTTACATATTTTTTATTACTTAAATCACAAAATATGATTGTTCTTGAATCCAGATCACATAATCATTTACAAGACTTAGTTTCACTGTTCTTGCAAGTTTCTGTTGCTCTGTTCTCAGTCGGAGATCATGCATGGTCTCCATGTCACGATGCATGTTTTACTGACCAAGGGGATTTCCCAACCAGGGGTACGTGGTCGGACACACGTTGCAGATCTGCATCCAGTATGAACCCTGGAAATAAATATAAACATGTATTAATATAAATCTTGATTATATGCTTGGTTTATGTAGAATTTGCGAACAATAAGTTTAAACAGACAATTCAAACATATATTTATAATCATACAGAAATATAATTATATTTCATTGTTCAGGATACCTAATGTATTGGTAAGAGTTGATGAAATAACATGGAGATATAGCAGTAGGTATTCAACAAATAAAATTGCCTTTGTGTGAGAATTGACGGGACAGATGGTTACAGCATCAGTCGATGACTTTGCTAATGTAAAGTCGGTCTGGTTGCAGCATAGACTTACTCGGGATCGCTATTGTAAATTCCGCCTGAATCAGTGCAGTTACGTGCCATTCTTGTCTAACTTTCTTTTGAAAAGTTATTTTGATTTACTCACCCATTGATTGTGATCTGAGGTCAGAGGTCCGCAGCTGCGAGCTGGGCATGTCGTGGGTACGAAGGATTTGCAAGGTCGCTCCTTGTATTCAGACACTGATACGGGATCCTTCACCCAGTCGATCACGTCAGCTGAGTTCACCTGGAAAACAGAAATTCAATTTTAACATATTCATGCCATGAAGCTGGCGAAATAATATAGTTACCTATGAGAGGTAGTAATTAATAAGTATCTGAGAAGAGAAAACGAGCAAAGATCCTTTAATTCTAAAACACTACATTGAGAAAAGAGACCAGATCGGTAAAAGAGATTGGTAGCTGATGTTACAGTCTTGTCGATTTAAATACCTGCTAGTATAAGTTGATTAAGTAAACCAAAATCTATATAAATATTTACCATGAAAGCATCTTCCAAGTTGTTGACCATATCTAAGAATCGCTCCAAAGCCCTGTATACTGCGGGATAGGCGGACAGGTACCATTCGTGGATGTAGAAGCCAAATGGCGAGCGATTGCCTAGATAGTGCCTCTCGAAGTTGCCTACTATGAAGTTGAACCAGGAGTCCTCGTCAGTCAAGGGTGGCCTGAATGAAAAAAATAGATAATTTTTAAAAGTTCATGAATAACACTTTAAAAAACGGTTTTGGTGTGATAATTTACTAGTAATGTGTACAAACTATTTTATAAATTCACGTGAGTCTTTATATATCCAAAAACCAAAATGTTTTTGGGGATACCCTTTTCGAATTTTGATACTGTTTCGAAACTGATGGTTGAAAGGAAACTGGTGACGCGAGCTGACCTATCTCAATAGGACTCGTCGTTATTGTTTTTTTTACAGCCATAACACTCATATAAAAAGTCCTCACACATTGAAGCAAGAGTCGACCATGGAGCAAGCCTGCCCTGCCGTATCAAGCCAACTGACCATGGGCAGAACCCATACTCCAGGGATAGAAGCAGAAGGGCAGTCAGGAATAACACACTCCTGGGTAGTCGCGTAGTCCAGAGTGTACGGCCAGAGACCTGGGTCCAGCTGGTTGATGGTCGGCCAGGTGCAGTCATACTCCAGTCCGAAGTCTTTCATGACTTGGAAAGAAGCGTTGCCAGTCATCTGCAAGAACGGAATACGGAGACCTGGAAAAAGGAAACGAATGTTAGTACCTATCTTATTATTTGAGTTGGTACAAAGTCACATTAGCTTTATACAATTTTTATATAATGCCAATCGCAATACAGTTATTATCAAACCGCGATTAGAATGGGATTCGAAAGTACTGTTGACACGATAGTGTATAAGTCAATCAAGGATATATTTATAGCTTTTTTCATATATTCATAGTTTAAGTGCAGAGACTTACAGGCAATAGATTAATTAATCACTCACTACATCTGTAAACATATCTTTTATTGAAATAAAACTATGGAAACGGATAAACTCGCGTATATTAACTAATTTTAACTTCATTCCGACGTTTCGAACACTTTACAGGGTTCGTGGTCTGCGGATGACTGACAATGGAGGAAATTTGATAGATCTACCTCCATCAAAATAAGAAAGATAAGTACAAAACTACCCACCAAAGAAAAATTACTAAACCACAGACAATATTTTTTTTTTTTTTTAAGGGTGGATGTACATACACAATTTGCAAATTAAGCTAGTTATTCATTACAAATATTTTCAGAATGAAGACAAGAGACAAAATAAATAATCTACGCCGGTTCTATCCCTACGCCACTGCCTGAGAAGTATTTCCTTCCTTTGCATGATTGTATTGTTAGGAAGGTATCCCAAAATTGGGACCGGCAAGAAACACTGGTAACCGAAGAAAATATTATATCTTTTCTTAGTAAATGATGTGTCATTTGTTGTGTCAACAGTACTTTCAAATCCCTTTCTGATTCCGGTTTGATAATATAATTGTTTATTATTATACTTATGTAATTTAAGAGTTCTGATTTTTATACCTTTGTCTACAATGATGACACTACATGAGATTTAGAGTGCATTTATTTTCATGTGGATATTGTGTATGCATATGTATTATTATGTCTACTCGATATGCCGAGGCTTAAGGTGCCTAAGCCTATAGACACAGTAATTTAGACAATACATTAATACGAGACGCTGTCGCTTCACCTTTTGGAGAAATAGTTAAATATTTTTTGAAATTTCTATTTTGTGTAGATAAAAATGTATTTTGCGGCGCAAAAGTGTTTGCGTTAATTAGGTAATCTTCTTAATCTTGCCATACTTATCATTTTGTTTTATTTATAGTACCTAAATTATCTTGCTTTGCAAAATATAGATATCGTCTATTAGTATTTTAAGTATTGATTGAAGTTTAATATTTAGTTTTGTTTTATATAACAGGTTAACTAACAGATTCCTGTCAAGAACTGTGTGAGTAATTGTTCTTGAATAGCAAAAAATGGAGTAAAATAGAATTCAATTTATTACAAGTTGGTGGTAATACATACCTTGTACCTATTATAAAGCTTGAGCACGTATTTGCCAATAAATATTAAAATGATGATGCTTACCCTTAATTGCATCGTAAGGAATATTAGCGAAATGCGACATCTGCAGCTTCTGATCCCCAAATTCCTTCTTCATATCATCATAAGTGGCATCCCTCCAATACGTGGCTGGGGTTTGATGACTCATGGAGTGAAGAGCGATCTCAAGGCCGTTGTTGTAGAGCTCATTGACAATGGTGTAGTCGGTGTATTCGTGGTTGATGTAGTAGGTGGCGCCGGCCGGGCAGCCGTCGCTGTTGCGCCGATTGTAGATGAGGTTGCGATAGGTATTGATGTTGATGACGTTGACACCGTCGTCGAAGGTTGTTAGGACAAACTAGAAGGTAAAGCGGGCGTATAAGTTTCCTTGTTCATTATATAAGCAAATAACTAGGTAGGTAGTGTGGGTATGAAAAACACTTTTTTGTTCCACAACACAGGTATAAGTAGATCCAATACATTGTTATTTGAAAAATAACGGCGATAAATACAACCGAGGTTGTTAACGTCATTCTTATGATAAACTATTACGTATTTGATATAATATTTCACAATTTATAGGGGTGCAAATATTTGCTAAACTACGCATGTGTACGTATTTAGGTCTCATTGACTCTAGATACAATTCAAGATGATATTTGCCTTATGGCGCAGGGGTGAACAGGGTACTGTATATTTGCTAAACTACGCATGTGTACGTATTTAGGTCTCATTGACTGTAGATACAATTCAAGATGATATTTGCCTCATGGCGCAGGGGTGAACAGGGTACTGGAGATATTTTTGAAGACCCAAAAATCGCCCTGTATAATCAATAACTACATCGATAAACATTTCACATACACACAAATACATTTGCTTATGTGAATTAAAATTAAACATATCTATAGTAATTTTAGTGGCTCACTTGTGGCACATCCCGAGCTGGTAATCCACCAGGAATATCAGTGCCGGAGCACCTGCAGGCTGGCAGCTGGCAAGCCTCAGGGTCGCAGGGCTCCGCCAGAGGCAGTTCCTCTTCAGCCCACACTCCCGCCAACAACACCAGAACCAGTAACCACTTCATCTTCATTGACTAGTCTAACAATCTAATGGTCAATAATCTAACGCAATACATTTATATAAGTATACCGGCAATTATCAATACCTAAAGGAAGTCGTAAATCTTTATCAAAATGTACGTATATTGATTAATTGAGATAGGACTGGTGATTATAACTGTGATTTCATTCAATTGTGAGGATAAGCGTTGTCAACAAGTTATATCTAGATTGGCCGGTTCAGCGGAAATGGCGGGGAAATTTTATATTTTGGAAATCCTGCTCTATATCTTAAGAATCTTGTAGATGAGATAATACATATCTTTAAAAAACATATTCCGTCGAAATATTTTTTATTGATGGAAGCGAAGAGTAACCCTAAGGATAGAAAACCTTTTTTTTTGTAGTTTCTCAGTTTTTGTGGAACAAAATTATTTCATGTATTCATAACAATATGTAATTCCTCACCTCGAACGTTGGTAAGACCGAGTGGCCGACTGGCTAGCTGAGTACATATCGTACTCTCATTTGAAACTACTCATTAATTTATATACCGGGTGGTCATGAGTATACCGACAAATTATACCAATGCATTTTTGATGTCAATTGAAGTAAAAAATATTATGTCATTATAGGAAACAAAAAAATATTTATTGTGGCATTATTGCATTATGACGTTTTTTATACATAACTAGTAATAAATGGCAGCAAAATACTTTTTTTTAAAGTGTTTTTTTTTGTTTTTAGTTTACTAATCTACCTAAACATTTTTCTTGAGTTACGTATATGATCGAAATAGTTTTTTGAAAAACACGTCATTATCTCTGAAACTTAGCCGAAACCAGAAAAGTTCATGTGACATTAGTCTCAAAATGTGACCAGGAATACACTCTTCAAGTTTGTCGGGTTACAAATTTCCATCCTGTATAAAAACAATATTTAATTAGCTGTGAAATTCGAAATATATTTCTTTCAGTGTCCATTAGGTAGTACCGAAAGACGTTATGAAGCCATTTTAAGATAGTATCTTTGTCTAATCGTTTTCATATGTTCTATTATCAAGGGCGTATCAGGCCTTTGATATTTCCGTTTATCGTTAAACCTTTTTAACTCATTTTCAAATGTGTATAGGAAAGGTTTTCAATTTATTCACACGTGTAGGTGTTGTGAAGTGCTATGTTTTACAATGTTGTTATGTTAAAATCATATTTTTTTATGAAATAACAAACCTATATATAGTATATTATATTCATTTTAGTTTTATCTTTAAAGCATATTAATACCTTAAGCTTACCTACTTTGAATAATAATGATTTTAATCTCATTCGCTCAGAAAGACTTCCTTTACTTATCTTTCGAAATATGTAAAAGTGTACTTAATTTAACGATAATATTTAGTTTTGTTTTGATGTTGATGAAGGGATGGAATATTAATGATGAGTTTGAACGATGACATATTTAAAAGCATTCGTTTGAATAATATTTGTAGGTACAATATTTTCCTAGCTTTATTGCGGTGAAACGTTTAGTGTTTCCCCTATCGGCACAGTTGTTTTGCGTCTAGTGCTTTGAAATCCTCACTATGCTGAGGATTCTATGTTTTGAATCATTCAATTTATGGCTAAAACCTAAAATCTTCCCATGAAAATGATCGGCTTTCAAAGATACTACCTGCGTCAAATGTTTTTGCATGTTGTTGTTGTTGTTGTATTCTGGCCATTTTTCCGCAACTCGACATCAAACGTGCCTATTTTGCGTGATCCCAACGCTGGCCTAGTACTTGTTGGGGACTTCACATACACCCTTGAATTTCTTCGCAGGTGCATGCAGGTTTCCTCACGATGTTTTCCTTCACCGCAAAGCACTTGTGAATATCAAATGATATTTCGTACATAAGTTTTTGAAAAACTCATTGGTACGAGCCGGGGATCGAACTCACGACCGCTGCGTAGCAGCCGTGCGTTTTACCGCTAGGCCACAAGCGCTTTTTATTGCATACTAAATGTTTTCGCATACTTAAATATAAATTAGTACCGATACCGAACTTTACCAACGCCGGGAGGTGGGATTTAAATTAATGCCCTTTGCTTTTGCGGCTGATGCCTAAACCACTCAGTCACTCAAGCTTAGCGGACAGCAGTCCAATTTCTCGGGTTTATGTAATCTGTTATAAGGCTATGCGTCTTTGACCATACTCTATGGAGCAAGCAATACGTGCTATCCGCTACATCCGAATCCCTTTATAGTAAGAGATATGGTGCTGCCATCATGCATTATTTGTTATGTAATAGACATCTCTTGCCAGTCGTTTAGGTATGCATCCAGATCGCGCTAAACCGGGAGAGTTGGAAGACAAAGGAGGCCTTTGCCCAGCAGTGGGACACTCTAATGGCTTCGTAATAATAATAATAAATACACATCTAATATAT
The DNA here is from genome assembly GCA_025490895.1 of Thaumatotibia leucotreta. NCBI lineage: Eukaryota > Metazoa > Arthropoda > Insecta > Lepidoptera > Tortricidae > Thaumatotibia > Thaumatotibia leucotreta. Next base: position 93,245 of record JALPQI010001300.1, on the reverse strand, counting down.
ATAACTATTTATACTCGTATACATATAGTAGTGATACTAGACTAGACCAACCTTAGATACCAATTTAACTGCTGCAGTGAACAGAACATTGTCTTTCACTTGATAATCGAATCACAAAAATATTGGGGGCCTAAAATGGCCATTGGCCGATGAAGCAGGTGATAAATTAAAACGTAGGTAATTTCTACTTGAAGAATAAATTTCTTTTAATATTTATTTGGTTTTGATTATTATTTCTTCGGTTTAGAGATATACTCAGTATAGGCAGTAGATTCTACTGACCAAGGGGATTTCCCAACCAAGGGTACGTGTTTGGACACACGTTACAAATCTGCATCCAGTATGAACCCTGAAAAAGGAGCATTTTTTAAAATATAATCTTATTATTTAAAACCATAATGCTAAGTTACATAAAACACCTTCACATACCTAAAAATATTTACGTATTATATACATAGACATTAATAAATCCGATACTCAATATTTTGCAACTCCCAAGCCTTAAATGATTTGATTTGTGTTTTAGGGGCTATATCAAAGGTACGAGTATTATACATTTTATCTAAGTTAGCCCTTTCACATTCGATTATAAAACTTTTTTTGTCAGCTGTGAAAGGATTAAGATAGGTATCAAAGAAAAATACGAAATTCTCCAAAGTCCGGGATGGGATTTGAACCCACATCTTTTTCCTGCTGATGCCTGAGGTCACTCGGTCACTCGGTCCCAGCAGGCAGAGTTGATAATCTTGTAAGGTAAGCAATTCACCCAAGATTCATTTTTAAAGCATGTTTTGCAAATGTACATTGCGAGCCGCGATATGCCTACAAGAGAACTCAGATAACTATCCATTTAAATTTTTATTTAACATGTTGTTCTACAATCATCCGCAGACCACGAATCTTGTAAAGTGTTCGAAACGTCGGAATGAAGTCAAAATTAGTTAATATTATATGCGAGTTTATCTGTTTTCATAGTTTTATTTCATGTGTAATCCTCGCGGTAACCGAAGAAAATATTATGTTGTTCTACATTTGCCGTTCTATAATTGTACAATGAAATACAGAGATACCTATTCATATCCAGATGGATTGTGTGTATCATTCTTTTACTAACCCATTCATTGTGGTCCGAGTTAAGAGGACCACAGCCTTGAACCGGGCATGTAGTGCGGATCCAGTCTTTGCATGGTTGCTCTTTATATTCGGATACTGGCACAGGATTCTTGACCCAGTCGATCACGTCAGCCGAATTCACCTGGAATTCCAATTATAAACAGCTTTATATAATATACTCAGTTAATACCATAATATACCTAAATGTATTGGTTCTGAAGTTCAGTAGTTTCATTGCGGTTGCCAATCTTACATTATTAAAACAGACCTTCGAGATTATGACATTAACGAAATGGCGAGGTACTTATTTAGGGTATTAACTTGTAAAGTTAGGCCTTGTAGATTTATCATCTCTCAGATGTTTCCCTTACCATAAATGCATCTTGCAAGTTGTTCACCATATCTAAGAATCTCTCTAAAGCCCTGTAGATGGCAGGGTTGGCAGTGATGTACCACACGTGGATGTAAAAGCCAAAAGGTGACCGGTTGCCCAAGTAGTGCCTTTCAAAGTTCCGTACTATGAAGTTGAACCAGGCATCTTCATCAGTCAACGGAGGCCTATAGCAAAAATATTCATATTACCAATCTTGAAGATGATTTAGAAGAGCAACCATGTAACTTGCATAAAAACTCACACATGATAGCAAGAGTCAACCATGGAGCAAGCCTGCCCTTCCATATCGAGCCAACTGACCATGGGCAAGACCCATACTCCAGGAATGGATGCAGTGGGACAGTCAGGAATAACACACTCCTGGGTGGACGCATAGTCCAGAGTGTACGGCCATAGCCCCGGGTCCAGGTGGTTTATAGTGGGCCAGGTGCAGTCATACTCTAGTCCGTACTCTTTCATGACTTGGAAAGAAGCGTTGCCAGTCATCTGCAAGAACGGTATGCGAACACCTAGAAAGAGACAAGACAGATTTTGGCATTTCAAAATAGGTTGCGTCACAATGTACGACTCAAGTCGATTTCAAGATTTATTGGCTTGGTTTGGCACATGATTTGAAAACAATGAGAGAAAAATGTAATATTAACTTCATAAACTGCTCACCTTTAATTGAATCATAGGGGATATTAGCAAAATGAGACATTTGTAGTTTCTGATCCCCAAATTCTTTTTTCATATCATCATAGGTGGCTTCCTTCCAATAGGTAACTGGAGTCTGATGAGAAACGGAATGGAGTGCGATCTCCAGCCCTTGATTGTAGAGCTCGTTGACGACGGTGTAGTCGGTGTACTCGTGGTTGATATAGTAGGTGGTGCCGGCGGGGCAGCCATTGCTGTTCCTGCGGTTGTAGATGAGAGTGCGGTAGGTTTGGACGTTGACCGTGTTCACGGCGTCATCGAATGTTACTAAGACAAACTGAAAAAACAAAACCATATAAGATGTCTATATGATAAACAACTAAACACTTTGGAAATTAAATACTGCGCGGACTCGTAAATCCAATAATATAAAATACATTCCAGAGCTACCGATATTTCGGTGTTGTTTCAAATGCTAACAGCAACAACTCGAATTCACATGGTAAAAATAGTACCCTTTTTAATCATTCTCATAATACATTTTGTTTACACATAGATATTAATTACATAATTTACCTCATTTTGATTTGATGAGATATGTTTATCAAATACAGGGGCGATCGTTCTAATTTAAATTCTTTGGCAGTCCACGAAACGCTCGTTGCTATAAATTGATAGATACCACGTAAAAAATCGTTTAATGATTAAATCAATTTGGAAACTTGCAATCTACATAGGTAATTATAGTTAAGAGACATGGACGACACATTGAAAGACTTTATGTGCTAACACAGTTAATACTTACTTGTGGGACATCCCGAGCTGGTAATCCACCAGGAATATCAGTGCCAGAACACCTGCACGCGGGCAGCTGGCAAGCCTCAGGGTCGCAGGGCTCTGCCAGAAGCAGTTCCTCTTCAGCCCACACTCCCGCCAACAACACCAGAACCAGTAACCACCTCATTTTCTTTTAATAGCTCCATAATCTTGTAGGCAAACTTATATAGCGACAAAATTATCAGCAGATGTAAAAAAATCTGTAATGTTTATCAAATCAATGCACGCCTTAATTAAGATATGATAGCGATTATTACTATTCTTTTGTTCAGTTTATCAGCACAAGCCGACTAATACCACAATATCTTGTCATTAGCAAGTTGTCAGCATTTTATGGTGTTAAATTTTTTATTTCATTTGCATTTTTAGGGTAAACAGTTAATTGATTTGGGCTCTACTTTTCACTTACGATCAGGTGGAGTGGAGCCACTTTGTTGTGCCAACATAAAAAAAAAAAATCTTGCAGAATGCTACTGCTAATTTTTAATGAGTGTCGTGATCTGGTTGTCTGGGATTAAAATTGATTTTGCCAATAATACCCACCGTTTACATACTAGGCCGTACCTACCTATACAATGTACACGTACGTAGCACGTACGTACAAACTTACTTAGGTAGGTACATGATTTATACTTACAAAAAAAATATCTACTCCAAGAGTCGTTATTTTCATACCAGTGTCCAATTGCCCACTCGACTGAACGCGGCCCTACCTACAAAGTAATATATCAAGTCATTAAAAAATATATAAATATTATAAATACCCTACGCTTCATATCGTAGAGTAGTTTTTTTAAACAATATTCATAAGAATATTAGCTATGAATATTCTTTAAAAAACTCGAACATACCTAGTTATTTGTTCAACTAAATAGAGAGCAAAGTAAATTTTTGTTTCGAGTGTTCATGTTGAGCCCCGAGCTAGCGAAACATAATATAATTGAATCACTCGCTACGCTCGTGATTGAAAATTAAAATCTTGAGCGAAGTGAGGTACTCAAAGACACGAGACAGAGAAATACCTTCGTTCTCGTGTAATACATACGACTTTTCACCTCAACGTCGAAAACATACTATAACGCAAAGAAATAAAATACCAACATTCACTCTTGAGGTGTTAATACATCGGCTTCGTTACTAGATTCACTCATATTAAACACAGTTTTTAGTTTAAGTTTTTTTATCTCTCTAAGAAATAAGAAAACGTACTAATCACAACTAACATTTGAGAAGTTCAATCGCGTTAACTTTTGAAATAATATAAAGTGCGTTCTGAAACTATACGCTTAAAATATTCGTTAACAATAAAAAAAAAAACAAATTATAATAATAAAATTCGCGACAAATATTGCTCTCATTCTATTTTAAGAATAATGAAATACTGATATGGTTAAAATAATATTCGATTTATCATAGGTTTGATATTATTATACAAGTTTAACACGAGTTCCTATTTTATTTTGTATCGGAACGAGTTTTTCATTTCCAATTTTTGGGGGCCTGCTAGGCAGTATGGCTTAGTGCTTTCGCCTGTCCACAAGGACAAAAATTAGAAAAAAATGTGGGCCTACTGCGAAGGTTTCCAAGTCGAATGACAAATTGATTATATTTTATTTCTATCTCTTTTTTGGGTTACGGAATGAGAGTGACGGATGTACCTAATGAAGTTTAAATGTTTAAAATTTGTATTACACCATTGATTACACCCCGCAGTATGAAAAGATGACCTGCGACTAAGCAACTATGCGGAAATTAAAAAGTTAGTTTATCTCACTCCCGCAGCAAAATTGCATTTTGCTCACTAGTTTCAAGTGAGTGAAACGAGGGCGACAATCACCCGAGTTAAAAAGAAGTTTTTACACGTGTATTGAACGACTTTTTTCATAACAAGTGCCTTAAAAAGATAAGTTTACGTACGCGAAGCGTGCGCAAAGTTTACTTTTTCGCACTAGTTAGGAATAAATATATTCAGGCCAAGTATGTGAAATGTGGCTTGTAAATAATTACCCAATTTAGTTACTTAATTTGCTCTTGTCATAAAAATTTTGACTCTCTTTTAAAAATAAAAAAAATAATGTCAATGTGATAAGATAAAGGACAAACAAAATTAAATTAAACAGTATTCTAGATTTTCGAGTCCCTCATAAAATATAGCCATTATTAGACTTTACAGCTCTTCTATTACAGTCATAGAAATAAAATGTAATTCTCTCTACTCGTATAGTCACTAAATTACTGCCATCTATTAAAACCTCGTTGAACTAATGTCGCTTATTGGCTGGATGAATGAAGGGCCTATGGAACGTTCCCTCAGGACTCTCACTCAGGAGCGTATACTTCCTAAACAAGGATGCATAATGGTTAGGTCGACGCACAATAGATGGCGCTAAATACAATGTTCGTTTTTAATAAAAAAAAACATGACGGTGCCGGTGGCACAATCAAAATCAAAACTTATAATTATTTTGCACATTCAGAGTGTAACGAAATTAGTAAGTATTAATCCGAGATCCGACTAAGATCACATTAGGTATCATGTTTTGATTAGGAAAATATAGTGGGGTTTGCATTTATCAGATCGATTGAAATCACTACATAGTATAAAATAAAATCACTTTTTCTGTCCCTATGTCCCCTTTGTATGCTTAAATCTTTAAGACTACGCAACGGATTTTGATGAGATTTTTATAGGTAGGGAAATTCAAGAGGAAGGTTTTGATGTAGGTATAGTACTCGTGCGACGCCGCGGCGGGTCGCTAGTAAGTAATAAAAACATCTTCATTTAAAAAAAATCTTGCCTATTTTTCGTAATCGGCATATTATTATGATATTTTTTAAGCACACAAATTAATCTCGTCTTTAGCTTAATTTAAATAACATGTATTTCGTTCATGAATAATATATTTCATATGTAATGAGTTTCAATTGAATTTTTATGTAATCGATTGCAAAATAAGAATTCGACAATATTCAATACCTATTCTGTAATACCTATGCACACTAAGACAAAAAATGTATATAGATGTAATCAATTATTATTACATGAAATATTTAAATATATGTTGAATAAATGAGTATGATTACGAGTATATTTTTACAGGCGTAGTCAGACGACGGGCTGTGCTGTGAATGATGATAGAATAATATTAGCTTAATGAAATCAATGAATTTAATTAATAAATATTACGTAGCAAGTAGCGTTCGCAGCTCTAACAAATGAAATTAATTGAATAATTTATTTAAATGATGCCTAATATTAATACAAGGTGTTCATCTTACAATCGAAGATTAAACCCCGAGACACAAGACGAGTCGAAATAAAACGAAGCTAGCTTACCTATCTATGTACATAGTTCATAATGTAAATTTTTGATCGTTCGTCACATTTTATTAGATATCTATGGGATATAGGTACAGGCAAGACCATAAAATTCAAATGTACATTTTCAGCAAAAACTTAGATCTCAATAACGTTACAACTCTCGGTAGACCGAATTATTTTCCCTTCTCCCGAGGAACCCTTTTCAGAATTAGATTTCAAGTTGTAGCCAATAAACTAGAGTATGGATGGTTGTAATCTAATATGTATGGCATTGCGGTGTGAACAAAGCGTGGAAATTATTAGGTCCGCACTTTCCGAAGTGAGGAGACTGTCCTTGAAAGGGAAAATAAATGAACAAAGACATAATCATTCGACACAATAATTTAGGGGATCAAGTTTTATTCTAATTAAATATTTTCTCTGCGACCAAAAGTGTGATCGGACACTAAAATACATAAATTGGTATCGTTAGGTTCACACTGGTAACAGTTAAGTTAAGAGCAGCAGCTAAGTAGAAGAGAAAATTATAGATTGTGTCACAAGGGTTCAATTGCGTTTATTGAAGCTCGAAAGAAGCGATGGATTCCAAAGTAGAATCCCGAACGTAGTGAGAACGTGATATTTAATTAACAAAGCATTATTGTTCTCAAGATTTTTTAAAGTGATAAATTCTTTATTCAGATATCTAGGATCCAGTTAGAGAATTTTATTTTTTAATTGTACCGATATAATTGGGAAAAAAAAAATCAAATCAAAATTACACACCAAAACATCCACCACAGGTTTAGTTAAAAGAAAAAAAAGTGATAAATAGATGTTGTTGGTTTAAGTTAGTTCATGTAACCATTAATATTAGTATACCTACTTATTCAGTTGTATTATTTATTTATTTTATTTATTGGAGAAACAACAGAAGCAGTGACAAAACATGTAGTATACATATACAGTGGTAATGCATTAGGTGTTCACATACCTCCTTAAATGCTCCCACTAAGGACACATACTTACAGTTTATATATTATAAACTAAAACTAATGCTACGGTAAACTAAACAAAAAGACCGCTGCCACTCAGTCAACAAACAAAGTGAATCTAGTTAAGCTTACAAAATATTTTAATAATCTGTCTCAGCTAGTATATTCAGTATTTGTTTTTGGAAACGTAGTCTACCAGTATTAAAAATGTCTACTGACGTGAAGAACTTATTGTAGGAGCTGCACAGGCGACGCAGTGGTGCGCGTTTACCTGCATTGGTTGAGTTGGTCGGGATGGCGAATAAGGCATTAGAACGCGACGTACAGCGCGAAGGGACCCTAAAACGTATATTTTCGAGCAACTCTGAACAGTCATAATTATTTCTAACTTATAATGGCGTATGTTGCTGTACCCTTGCAGAGTTCATGTTGAGACTGTAAATAGCTTTAAGATCTAATATGCACATGAAACGCAATAAAATATTTGTATTTGTACATATTGATTATATTTATTGGCCATTGTTGTAGGTACCTCACAGAAATGTTAACGAAAATGAGTACAAAAGGAATACGTAAGCTAATTCTATGCGAATCAAGCCAATGAAAGCACCATAATCTCAGTAGCAATGAGAACAATTTTGTAACAAAGCTCTAAAAAATAAAGTCGCGTACCGAATAGCGAACAACGAAAATACTTGACCAAACAAACGGGATCTGTAGCAGCGGGTGGGTTACCACTACAGGCGGTTATATTTTGTATAAAAAGGCTTCGCGAAAAGTTCATAAAAAAATGACCTTCGGCTTTTAGCGTCCGACCGTTTCTTTTTTGTTCGTGTTTTGCATGAGATTTTAGTAAAAAGTGTGAAAATAGCTCTACGAATTGGCTAAGCTAACAAGTTTTCCATTACGCTTTGGTGAACTATTTTGGTTCGGATATTTTGTTAAGTTAAATCTTAACCTGTTACTTAATTCATTATAATATATTAGTCCTGTATCTATTGCGGAATTCACAAATAGTCTATTATTACCTATAATTAGCTAAGACCTGAGAATTATTCTGTTTAGGTACATGTGAAGCCAAATAGAAGGTAAGTACATCGTAAAATTACAAAAATCATTAAAATAAACAAAATTTAATTTTAAAAAAGTACTTTAAATTATCATTCAATACGAATAACAAAAATACATTTGATAAAATTTAATAGAATTAGCTTAGGCTAGTAGCAGGCTTCCTGTAATGTAAAATAAGTATAAATAAACACGTCACATTCGTAATTAAAGCTGAGCGCATGGCCGTAACTAGATAATAGTACATTGTGGATCAAGGGAGGTAAGTACAGAATCACTAACGAGAGTGTTAGAAGCCCGACGCCGTAGGCGGAGGATACAATATTTTTCATCACATTTGCGGACAATTAATACGTTTTAAGACAAAATATTATTCTATGACGTACAGACATTTCGATTACTCCCTAGGGAATTTCACATTTCTATTAGGTACTGCCGCAATGCATGCAAGCAATGGCGCGCTTAGACAGCAGTGTGATGAAAAAATATATAATCACAATCAGTGTGCCTACCACAAGCTGCCGCGGCGTTATTAACACCCATTTACTTTCTATCCATCCCGCTCGTACAAACAGCAACACAGCTAGGTATACACTTCAGAAATTGGAAATATTGCATGAAAGAGAATCACATGTCAGTTACATAGGAATGTTGAGCCACTTGGCAAAGGATGCAATTTGGTCGTGTAATATTATGGATTCGGTATTTTTCGTTAGTAGGCACGATCGCGACATTTCCGATGGTCCCCGATGATATGTCATCTTTGTTGCGTCAAAATTTCAGTATTTGAAAACTGGTTGACATAATTATAAAGATTCCTTCGTCTACGAAAATTAAGAATTAGCTATCGGCCATTATTAGACGCTAGATGTCGTTGTTCCTAGTGGAAACTGGATAACGACAGTTCTTCATAGATTTGTCTGAAACCGTTTAGTAATTTATTAATGTTTTTACGAGGTCAACAAGAATTTATTCATTAATGTAACAAAAAATAAAAACCATATAAAAAAAAGTATGTTTTCTTCAAATCGGATGCCATGATTTCATCATCATCATCATCAGCCTATGATAGTCCACTGCTGGACGTAGGCCTCTCCTATTAACTACGCGTATAGACGCATTAGGAGGTAAATGCCCATAATCGCCACGCTGGGCAAGCGGATTGGCGATCGCAGTAATGTGTCCACTGTGATGACGCTGCTGCCCATCATCAATCTTTGATCAAATAATGGTCAGTGACACTTCAATCAATTAGTCGACTCTTACGACACCCGCAGGAGGAGTTGGGGTGGTGACAAATTGTATTCTTATTGCCGTCACCACACGGCTTGCCATGTTTTATCTAACATTAATAGGCGAGGTATTTTTTCAAGTCAAGATATTTTACAAATAGCCATGTTATCGGGCAATTTTAAATTATTTTTTCCATTGACAGAGACAAATGCTATTGCTGTCTTTATTATCATTCGTCACATCTCTTAGTTGACGTTAGTTGAATACTTATGTAACCTTTGTGGAAATAGGGTAGATAGACGTTGGACAGTCTACCTTTATAGGACAGTCGACCTTTAATCTGTCAGTAGCCATACAAATGTTTAATAGAGACTTGATAGTTTCTGGCTGAAATTCTAACTTTGAAAAAATATCTGACAGTGACAGCCGTTGAAAAGAAAATGAACGAAAATTTCTACATAGCAGCTTAGCATTCAAATTACCGGCTCTGAAGTTAGATTGACGTCTCCAGGACTAAAGCGGATGTTATATATAACGTAACTATAGTAACGTCAGCTTCCGGAAAATCAATCATCAATCATTGGTTAAACGTTTTTGTTATTACGTAACCATGGTAATGTCACCTTCTGAAGAAACCACGAGCGATCATTGGTTAACCGTAGCAAGGCCCGCTCCATTGGTCAGCAGAGTTCGGCAGAAGTCGTGATACTCGTGATACCAGTCTCATATGATTTCGGAACCCGATTTGTATTATTCGACCAAGTTGCGTCAATCAACATTCCCGTGTATTGTTTAATTTGAAGTTGACATAATATAAATATATTTATCTCTTTCATTTTCTCTCTGCTCTGTCTTTAATGGTCAGTTAGGAGTGTTGCTGTTTGTACTCGCGTATTGGCTCGATCGAAATCGAGGATAGAAATGCGCGTTAAGAACGCAGAGTCAGCTCATGGTACGGCTACAGTAACCCTGGTAGGCTCACTGAAATTTATCCTCTTTGACGCCGGATTGAAATGCGAAAATGTTAACCATTTAACTTACAGAAATTGCGCTCATACTCGCTGCCTATACTCCAGCTAAGGGTGGGCATACAAAAAGGCCGAGTACACACGAGCACTGTTTTTGTCTCGCCCGTCAGCCGCGTGACAAGGGTAGGATAAGCTGTGTGCTCGCGCCTTAAATTATTCCCTGTTTTTGTGAAGCGTGCAATTTCAAACGTGAATGAAGGTTGTTAGGGTACTTTGTGTTTAGGACGATGACCTTTAGTCATAGCTACTTAAATTTCTGGACAGAACTATTAAATATAACAAGACAAAAGACAAGTACCTAAAAAATGTTTGAAGAAGTAGCGATCATTCTAACAAGTTTCACACAAGCGGTAGAAAAATAGGTACCTAAGAACTTTAAAGTAATGGGCTTAGACACAGGCGATCAAATACGATACATAATTATTTATTTTTATGTCCTGGTTCATAGGAATTAAGGAACGTTTTGAAGGAAATCATGAACTGACTTTATGAACAAAGCCAGTAAAATTGAACATTTCGTGTATGACATGGGATCATTAGAAAACTATTAAAACGTATTTTGCAAGGAAAAAAGTTGCGCTTTTTTAGCAATCACGAAACGTTTTTTGTAGTTTAAATTTCTGTTTTGTGATATGAATAACATAATCGTATTGCAGCTTTGCGTTTTTATGGATTTGTTTTGTGAGATTTGAATGGCCTAGGTGTAACCGCTCTATTGTTTCCCCCCATTACCAGTAGGTACCCCTACCATGAATGAGTAGGCGCTGTAAGCTATAGTATCCTCAAACCAAACAGACGACTGAGGCAATAAACGCCGACGGCTTTGTTACATATAAGGGCGTGAGGGTGCGAAAGAGACAATACGATGCTGATTGTTTTGTTTGTTTTACGATCCCAGTCGTCTATTTGGTTTGAGGATACTATAATATTGCCGCCTGCATATTTCACTTTCTATCACTCTCGCTCGCACATGCGAGTAACACGCGAGTATGAGCGAGATGGGCAGAAAGTAAATTACGCAAACGTTAAGAGGAAATGGGAGCTGCTCTTTTCCATACAAACGTATTCATCTGTTACCTCCCTGGATATTATACGTATTTTATTTTCAGCAATTACATTTTACAATTAAATCAATTTGCTATGTTGGCGGCTTATATGTTATATGTTGGCGGCTTTTTGGTATTATCCAAATAGCTATATTTTATTAAATGCTTTCAGCTCCCATTACACTATGACACTTGCGATTTATATCACACATCATCAGCCTATGATAGTCCATTGCTGGACGAAAGCCTCTCCTATTAACTATGCGTATAGACGCATTACGAGGTAAATGCCCATAATCGCCACGCTGGGCAAGCGGATTGGCGATCGCAGTAATGTGTCCACTAATGATGAAGCTGCTGCCCATCATCAATCTTTATCAAAAATGGTCAGTGACACTTCAATCCCTTAGTCGGCTCTTACGACACCCGCAGGCGGAGTAGGGGTGGTGACAAATGTTTTCTTACTGCCGTCACCACACGGCCATTTACAATCGAGTTCAAACCGTGGCGCAGCGACTTTGCAGCAGAGTTGGGCACAACAACTACGAGTACTACTACTTTTTGGCCAACTCTGGTTTGCAGCCTCGCTTCCAACTCGCTCGTAAATCGCAAGTGTTATGAGACTCTTAACTTTTCGTGGCGTGGCGAGTTTATGGTAAGGACAGAAGACCCATTATGAATCCGCATTTTCATTTTGTAATGTTTAACTCCAATTAATCAAGTGATTAATGAATCGTGGTCACCGTAGGTATCATTTGTGAAATATGATGTACGATACGAGTATGGGTCGGGAGAGACGTCATTATCCTACATTAGGAGATAGATGCTTCAAGCTGTGTTCAAATATAATGTTATTCTTTTTAAATTCCTTTAAAATAAGGGCGCGTATTCACTATAATTTCCGAAATAGCTCTCTCCGAATCGCTAAACTGAAGTGGCAGGGGTCAGTTACACGACTGTGTGCCGTACCGCACTCGCAGCATCCGACGATAATAAATAATAACTATTTAAGTTATAATGTATGTGTATTGTATGTGTATGTGTGTTGTAAGTACTTTTTATCAAAAATCATTATAGTTAAGTTAAGACAATCGTATCGCGATAAAGGGCCTGCTTAGATTTGAATATTACCTACGCTTTAATTCCGGGTCTGTACGAACTTAAACATTTCATCTTAAAATATCTCGATTGTCCCAAACCTTCACAGTCAAGTCGTCATAATAACAATTACAGCAAATAGTGGAGTCTACAAGCCTGCATACTTAATAATTCTATTGGTGATTGGGCTGGGTTTCATACATTGTTGCCCATCATTCTTTCAAGGATTTTTCTTTGTCACTCAAACGAAGGCGTCATTAGAGTGAAATTGACAAATCCTCGACGAATTTCGTTTTTCGCGGTAGGACCGCTGTTTCCAACTATAGTTATTAGTTGTTTATTGTAAATAGTGTAAATACGCGCCTTAACTGTAACTTATATGTACATTACATCAACATGAGCTGCCGCGCCGTATGCACGTATTGGTGCGAGCGAGACGTGTGCTCGGACCGATACGCGAGTACAAGAGTGACGAATAGAAAGTAAGTCCGCGTTAATAACACGGGGGCTGCTCATGGTAAGCACTGACGATAAGAAAGTATGTTTAGCATACAAGTTAGCAAGAACGGATCTTGATGGGAATTACTTATTAGTTTGTTACAATATTTATTTACTGATCTCGTTCTCTGGAAGCGTCCTCTGCTCGATGGCTCAGGTCTTTGATAAAAAACGCTAACGGAAAGCTTTTCAAGATCATATTTTGGTTCTCTGTTAAGGAAACCATAAAATACTTGTATTAAGTACGTATAAAAATATCTTAGCAATTTATGATCTATTTTACTGGTTGCATATTATAATATTTATTTGTTAAACATTAGGTAAGAACATAGGAAATATACTAATAGTCCAAGAGCTAGTGAACCCTGAGAGCAAGTTGTACAATAAATTAACTTTTTCCTATTGAATTTTCAAACATAGAAACAAGTTTTGAGACCCAATTTACTTAACTGTCTCCTCGCCTCGCAAGGTCTTATGCTGTTCAAAACTGCCTGGCATTGCACATACTTACTCTGAGACGTTTATTTGAAGACATATAAAAATTTCGAGTATACAGGAAGAAGTTTATTTTACCTCATCAACTGTGCATTTTCTAATTGATCTGTCATATACCTCTGCTTATTATAATCGCCTGTCAATTTTTTTTAAAGATGTACAATAAATAAACTTTATCCTATTAAATTTTCAAACATACAGAAACAAGTTTTCAAACCCAATTTACTTAACTGTCCCCTCGCCTGGCAAGGTCTTATGCTGTTCAAAACCGCCTGGCATTGCACATACTTATTACGAGGCGTTTATTTGTAGACATATAAAAATTTCGAGTATACAGGATGAAGTTTATTTTACCTCATCAACTGTGCATTTTCTAATTGATCTGTCATATACCTCTGCTTATTATAATCGCCTGTCATTTTTTTTTAAGATGTACAATAAATAAACTTTATCCTATTAAATTTTCAAACATACAGAAACAAGTTTTGAAACCCAATTTACTTAACTGTCCCCTCGCCTGGCAAGGTCTTATGCTGTTCAAAACCGCCTGGCATTGCACATACTTATTACGAGGCGTTTATTTGAAGACAAAAAATTTTCGAGTATACAGGATGAAGTTTATTTTACCTCATCAACTGTGCATTTTCTAATTGATCTGTCAAATACCTCTGCTTATTGTAATCGGCTGTCAATTTTTTTTAAAGATGTACAATAAATTAACTGTATCCTATAAATTTTTCAAACTTACAGAAACAAGTTTTGAAACCCAATTTACTTAACAGTTCAAAAAATAAAGGCGCTGAAGACGTGCAGGGCTGACACCTGCCAGGTCATGCCTATTGCTCTTAGAAAGCCATAAATCGTAAGTATACAAATTTCTAACCTTACAGGGAGACCGTTACGCCCAGGGTTCACTGGCTCTCCAGCTATAATTACTAATAAAACAAAACTTAAACAAAAAAAAACTAAATAAAATAAAAAACTTTTTTACTTGTTATTTAAGTAATGCTGACTAATTATATAACATGTATTTAATTACTTTCTTTAAAGAAGGTAAGAAAGGTTAGGTTAAATTAAGATAATATTCTTCTATTCGTATTTCTATTGTAAATAGACAAAGTCAGCCTCCGTTAATAGTTGGTTGTGATCCTGCCTACGCCGCTGGAGGTTCCGGTTTTGTATCAAATACTTGTTATTTCGTCGTGGCTGTCTATGTATTTAAGTATTTATATATATGTATTTATCTATTACATAATATCGTCGCGTCGCTCGGTACCCACATCAAAAGCGTTAATTGAGCTTACCGTGGGAATACGTCGACTTATGTAAGATGTCCAAAGATATTTATTTTATTTATTTAAAGTCGCGAGAACATGTCAACTTGGATTAACTTAATGTGATGGTACTTCCGTGGGCACCGATGGAGCCCTAGGCCCGTTATCACAATCTCACGGTCAATCTGCCCACGTGCCGCGTTTACTGCTCCCGGGAATTACTGGGGACGCCACTTATGTGAAGTATTTAGTTACCTAGTACCCATGCGTAGTGAGAGGGTTTACAGTAGGCGAGATTTTTGTGTAGAAGACGTTTACGTTACGGTTCAATACATAAGACTGTATCGTCTGTTAACAATTCTTGTGTGTGTTCTAATATTTTATTTTATTTATTTTATTTTATTTACAAATATGATAACAGCATAACAGTCGAAACTAAATCACTGCTAACTACATAAAATAAGACATCAAAACAGATGTATAACAAATGACAAATGACATGTAGTATTACAAATATTATGAATAAAGAATATGAATATGAATATAAAACAAATAATAATTACATTTTAACTGTAGTAGGCCTTGCATCCATCCTCTCACAGAACTTCAGACACTCGTCACGCACAACAACCTGTCTGCCAGCAAATAAGTCACACTGAGGGGCAGATGCGAGGAGCGCATTCAAGAGGAGCAAGGAACGCACCAGGGGGGAATTCCTGCGCGATACAGTACGTGAAGCCGGAACTGCCAGTAGGCAACGGTCCCGGGGTCTAAAATCAATTCTGGTCTTTGAGGGGACATACAGACGCACTAACTGCTCCACCAGTTCCAGGCAGTCCGATTCCCCACGCAAGATGCTACAGGCAGTAGTGAGAAGTGCAAAGTTACGTCTTACCTCCAGAGAGTTAAAACCCAGCACGCCCAGCAAGAATTTGGTAGGATATAGAAACGGGTAGTAACCGTATATTTTTTTATAAAGGGATCGTAAGAACACCTTTTGCACTCTCTCTAAAAGTAAGACGTAATATGCTTCGTAGGGGTTCCAAACAACGAAGGCTGACTCGATTTTGCTTCTCACTAGTGCATTGTACAGGATTCTTAACGTATTGGGGTCATTAAAATCCCTAGCATTCCTAATAATAAACCCCAACCTCTTATAACAGTCACGCACCAATGAGGTAATATGATCATGAAAGTTGAGGCTGGTGTCCAAGGTTACGCCTAAATCTCGAATGGAACTAACACGAGTAATAGTGTCAGAATCCAGAAAATATTCCCATACAAGAGGGTTGCGAGCTCGGCTAAATGTAATGACTGCACATTTTGCTGTATTAAAAGTCAGTCTATTTTTTACACTCCATAAGTGAACTCTGTCTACGTCATCTTGGAGCGATAAACAGTCGGAGGCGTTTTGCACGCCGTAAATAATTTTAAGATCGTCGGCGTAAAGCAAGCTTCTGGCAGACCTAAGAACAGATGGCAAATCGTTGACCATAATTCCAAAAAGCAATGGTCCAAGAATGGACCCCTGACTGACACCAGATAGAGTCTGATAAGTCTTTGATACGAAACATCCGTGCTGTACGTACTGAAATCTGTCACGCAAATAGCTAGCGAAAAAGCGGAGCAGCTGGGGGGAAAATCCGATTTTACACAGCTTACTCAGTAACACATCATTATCTACTCTAATATTAACTAAAGGTGCATTTAGACCAAACGAGCATTCGCTCATTCTATCCCCCACTCTACGAAATCAACGAAATTCGACGAATAAAGTTTCGCGTTGAGTGGGGAATGGAATGAGCGAATGCTCGTTTGGTGTAAATGCACCTTTATACAAAGGAAGTCTCCATATGTCTGGCCTAAGCCTATAGGTATAGGTACATATGTGAACGCTTCAATCTACTAAATTCATATAGGAACATGCAAATGAATTGGTAACTGTTGTTACAGTATTGTGGATTCACCCTTACGAGTTCCGTAGGTTGGTAGCACCGGGTTTAAATCATGGTATAGTTCGTGAAATATAAATTGGTAACTTTCTAACTACATTATAGTAAAAATAAACATTCAATTTATATTTCTCGAACTATAAGGGAATATATTAGTAGTATTTTTATCATGAGCACGTATAGAATATTTGATATAGTTACGGGTGCTTCTATGTATGTAATTTGCAATATACGTATACGTATACGCATAGCACCCATAATACAAGTATAAGTTTGTTGCATAGTTTGAGGCTAGGTTGATCTGTGTAAGATCCGAATATTTATTTACATAGTGTAGCACTACTACAGAACTTTTCGAGCGCTTCCGTAACCTAGTCATTAGCAACCTTGTATACGAAGCGAAGGTCCCAAATTCGAATCCCGGTGATGGTATCTCATTTTGTGTTAACACATTTATTAGTGATGTGTGTAATATGTAAATAGCTATATCTGTCTGTTATACACCCGTAACCACAACACAAGCCTTAAATAATCGTGCGCGCCGTCGGGCTAATTATGTCGATTTGTGCAAGATTGACCCATGATTCATAGCCATGCATGATGTGTATTTATTTATAGAATTCTGCCATTTTGTTGCTTCTGACAGACTAGTCAGTAATTTCGGAGCTTTGGATTTTATTTAGGGATTAGGATTAGTTGATAAAACATTAGCAGCATCCGGCAGCATCTAACTCGACGCCACGCCAGCGCCATCTGGAGGAAGTACTCGATAACTGTTTACTATATTTTTCTTACTTTCGACTGGATGAGTAATATAGTAAGGTAGAAGAACTCGACGCTGTACCAAGACAAGACAAGACAGATAAATGTATGTTCACCTTTAATGCTTCATATCGAAACTTTGAAATAATTAGCTTATATCTAAAGTATTTGCATAATTTTAAAAGAGGCTGACATTTATTAGGACTGAGTGTTAATATTTTAAATGTCCCAATATGTGACATTCAAACTTGTACTGAGGAGCTAGCTATTGGGACTGCCAGCAAAAGCACCTGACAGTTACTTGTACAATGGAGTTGACTAAGAAAATTTGCAATTTTGAGAAATTTTGATATTATCACCCAGTAATAAATACTATTTTAACATTACTCTCCCAAAACACATGACAATACTTTATGTGGATTTATAAATGAGCAAAATATATATTTTTCTTTCAATTTAAAGTTCACCAAAGCATAAATTTGATATATCTTTTCTTTATATTTAATCCTGATCGCTTCCCTACTGATCCTGTCTCTACTAGTGACTCCTGCCAACGCTCAAGGTCACACTGACAAACCCGAGATAAAACAATTATGTAGCTATGTGGAGCCGAAGGCAATCAAATCATGTATCTCCGAGCTTGATAATTAATTAATTATTAAATCAAGTATTCTGCGAATTTTCACTGTAAACAAACCTGACTTTAACGTTGGCATTGTTAGCAACTTTATAATATTCAGTTCCATGTTACTTAGGTCTTACAAAGCTTACGTAGGGGAACTTCACAGTAGTAACAATAGGGGTGTACATAAGTTATAATAATTATAACTGAAACTATAGACAATTATTTTTGGTGTATTACGTATTAGAGCGGCGTCTCTATTGTCATGCAATGCAGTTGCTGCATCTCGGCTAGCTGGTTGCTATAAATAAATAAAAATCTTGGAACATCTTACACAAATCGACCTAGTCCCACGGTAAGCTCAATGAAGGCTTGTGATGTGGGTACCAAGCGACGATATATATAATAGATAGATACATATAAATACTTAAATACATAGAGAGCTACGACCAAGGAACAAATATTTGTTATATGTAAATAAATACACAAAATAATGCCCTCGCCGGGATTCGAACCCGGTACCTCCAGCTTCGTAGGTAGGGTCACTACCAACTAGGCTACGGAGGCTGACAAATGCCTGCTATGCCTATATTGGAAACAAAGAATCGCTTGACTTTGACGTGATCGGAAAAGTGTTATAAGTGTAGACCCAGCTTTAAGTGCCCGCGACATGATATCCCGCAATATCATCCCTTAAGTAACGATGTTTGAGAAAATGTATCCAATATCTATACGAATATGTTTGGTATCTTAGAATTTTAGGTTCGAATATGCTAGGGCAAATTCGCTCCGACCTGGGTTAAGCCCGCAAACTGTGCAAACAGCTTATATGTGAACTCCGCAGTAGTTAAAATTTAATACTTAATTACTTACTATAATGTTTATACGTAGAATAGAACCCTTGCCAATATTTATGCACACAATAAGTTGCGGCGATCCGTCAAAGAGCAGATGCAGTATCGTATTTGACTAGGAAAAAACATTTTACGGTGATCAAAAATTTTTGATTGTGTGTTTAGGGCTGATTACCCAGATATCAAATGTTCAAAGAAATTAAAAATGCGCATTAACACGACAGACGATTTTTTTCTCGTGTTATGTTGTGGCGTAACTATCAGAACAGTATCGGTTTCAAACATTTACATAATATTAAGAGTGTTTATTTAAAGGCTTCATCAAATAACCAGAATTCCGCTAACCAAAATCCCGCCATCGATCCTATACTTACACTTCATGAGATCCTACGAGTACATGATTGATTCGATAGGTTTACACTGTAGCCGTACCATGACTTTACGACAGAGTTGGGCAAAAAGTAATATGATTACTCCTTCAGATTACTTTTGTATAATGTAATTTATACTTGTAGAAGTAATCATATTACTTTTTGCCCAAATCTGTTTTACGATAACGAGTATCGGTAACGTTAGGTTTTTCTCGAAACGGGAAGCAAGCCGCGCTCGCTTCAATATGTCTGTGGGAGCGGGATACAATGCGACACCGGTCGCACGAGAACATGCACTTCTCAAGTCCGTGCTCGAAGCACAGCCAAAATGCGATTTGTTTGTGGATTCGTTGGGACGGTTGATGATCGAGTGCAAGAGAGTGATCGAGAGAGAGATGCCTGCGAGTAGTATCGAGTAATGTTAAAATTGTGTTTGTTAGGACTTAAGTATATTATGTTACTAGCTTTTGCCCGCGGCTTCGCACGCGTAGATTTTGGACTTCTATGAAAAAAAATGTAAAAACCTAACCTGAACCTCCTTTGATAGTCGTTCGTTATCGTTTCTATGTGGGGTCGCAGTTCTAACCTAACCCAAAACCTACTTTGATAGCCGTTCGTTTCTGTGTGGGATCGCAGTTATGTATTACCTTTCCTAAACCGAAGTAGAATCTTACCTTATTACATTCTGTCTGTAGTCTGTTTCATTGAACAGCATATTCATCATCATCATCAGCCTATCTCAGTCCACTACTGGACGTAGGCCTCTCCTACTAACTATGCGTATAGACGCATTAGGAGGTAAATGCCCATAATCACCACGCTGGGCATGCGGATTGGCGATCGCAGTAATGTGTCCACTATGATGACGCTGCTGCCCGTCATCAATCAAATCAAAGAATGGTTAGTGATACCTACTAATTCAATCCCTTAGTCGACTCTTACGACTCCCGCGGGAAGAGTTGGAGTGGTGACAAATGTATTCTTACTGCCGTCACCACACGGCTCAGCGTATATACGGCGGCGGAACAGCATATTAGTATGACATAATTAAATACTTGATTGCAAATAAACTACACGAATTAAAATTAGCAACGCAGGCATCGTCATTTCCTGGGTGAATATCTAAGCGTTTCAACCGCCTAATTTTGGTAGCATAATTTTTGTAGAAGTTTCTATTCGTTACAATGTGCTACTTTGTCATTTTAAGGAGGCACGATACCTTATACAAATGGCGAAGTATAACATTGAGACGTTTAGAAACTTCGGTAAAAATGATGCCACCAAAATTAGGCGGTTGAAATTCTCAGATATTCACCCTCTTACAAAACAATAATGTAATCCGCTACAAGCTTCAACCTTTTCTCTTATGGTGGAATAGTCAAGCCAAAACATTTTACCGGTGATGAAACAGTCAATCAGGACTCCCACCACAGTGACTCGATAAACCATAGAAACGATATCCATGATGTTTTTTTACTGTTTAACCATTTCACCCCTTTCAGAGGTTGAATTCTCAAAAACCTAAAACACATCTTTATCTTTTTATGTTTAGGAATACTCCTGTAAAGTTTCGGATAAAATAGTTTAAATAATCAAGTTTTCCCATACAAACTCTGGACCCCCATCATTGCACCCCTTAGGGTGTGGATTTTGACTTAATTTCTTTTAAACCACCCCTACACCCTTAAAGGAACCTACGTCCTACATTTAGAATCTCTAGAACCAGAAGTAAACATAAATAATTAACCTTTGTTTGTTTGTTTTTCGAAAATTTTAAATAAAGGATAATTATTTATGTTCTCATTTAATTTACAGAATACTCCTGCGAAGTTTCGGATAAAATTGTCCAACTAATCTTGTTTCGCCATACAAACTTTGGAGCCCCATTTCAACCCTTTAGGAGGTGAATTTTTAAAAATCCTGGAATTACTTTTCTTAGATTTTTATTCAAAATTAGTCTACGCAATATGAAATTTCTTAATCTAAAACTAAACTTTTTTTCATACAAACTTTCAACCCCATTTTTACCCCCTTAGGAGTACCAATTTTTTTTTAAATACAAGTACTCGAGGTAAAATACTCGTCCTATATAACATGGTAGAGGTACTATGTAGATAAGTACCTATTTCTTCATTGGCAACAACACTTCTATGACGTTTTGACGAACGTCATCAACGAATCTTTCCTCCTTACAAACTTTAACCTTCCATTTAACCCCCATAGGAAATGAATTTTCAAAAAACCTGAAACACGTGTTTACTTATTTATTGTTAAAAACATTAATGTGAAGTTTCGAATAAAATAGCCCAACTAATCTTATTTCCCCATACAAACTTTAACCCTTTTTTTAACCCCCATAGGGAATGAATTTTCAAAAAACCTGAAACACGTGTTTACTTATTTATTGTTAAAAACATTCATGTGAAATTTCGAATAAAAAAGCCCAACTAATCTTATTTCTCCATACAAACTTTAACCCTCCATTTAACCCCCACAGGGAATGTATTTTCAAAAAACCTGAAACACGTGTTTACTTATTTATTGTTGAAAACATTCATGTGAAGTTTCTAATAAAATAGCCCAACTAATCTTATTTCCCCATACAAACTTTAACCCTCCATTTAACCCCCACAGGGAATGAATTTTCAAAAAACCTAAAACACGTGTTTACTTATTTATTATTAAAAACATTCCTGTGAAGTTTCGAATAAAATAGCCTAACTAATCTTATTTCCCCATACAAATTTTAACCCTCCATTTAACCCCCATAGGGAATGTATTTTCAAAAAATCTGAAATATGTGTTTACTTATTTATAATTAAAAACATTTCTGTGAAGTTCCGAATAAAATAGCCCAACTAATCTTGTTTCCCCATACAAACTTGAACCCCCCATTTAACCCCTTTAAGGGAGAAAGTTTCAAAAATCCGTTCTTAGTGTGCCTCTAGACATTATAAAGAATCTAAATGCCAAGTTTGAACTCTCCAGGACCAGCGGTTTGGGCTGTGCGTTGATTTAAGTCAGTCAGTCAGTCAGTCAGGACATTGCCGTTTATATATACAACAATGGTGTTTTCAAATTAGTTACCGATACCTTAGGGTATGCATGTGTTCATGATAAGGAATAATATACTGATGGTACTCTCTTCGGGAGAGCCTCACTCCTAGGAGACGCGTCCCCAGGTGGCGGATAGGGGCATGCCCGTCTACTTCGCAGTAGCAGGGTAGGAGCGAAATAAAATAGTTCCCGCGGACCAACAGGCCGGAGAAGGTCACTCCGTATGAAACCACGCAGGCTACCAGAAGCCTTGGGTTCCCCTAAAAGACTGGCTCTACGGGCACGAACGCACAGATGGCAGCCCCATCTTCGTGATCGGGATGCTGTGGGTTAATCACCTGCACATGCTTAAATTAAAATTGTTTATGAAACCTTTAAAATCGCAAAATAACCGGATATCTTTAACGACGACTTTTGGCATTAAACAACGGGTGTGTAATGATCCGTATAAAAATACTTAATATATTTTCATTCGATATAACAACAAAAAATATATTTTCGAAGTATATAATCGTTCATTGTATATAAGGTCCTAATTTATTAGTTGCAGATATTTTAACACATGATACTTTACATTAAAATAATGAACTTTAAATATAAATTAAGAAATCTTTTCATGTAATTTTTTTGATTTCATTTTCCTAACAAAAAAATTAATTATAATTTCGTCTAAAAAAAATCATCATGTGTGCATTATCACATGTCACAATAACACTGTCTGTCATGTCATCAAACGACACAATCCAAAGGAAAATAACATGACATTGACAATAAAGTATTTAATTTATCGACGAGAAGTGGCCAGTTCCAGTTAAGTGGTACGTAAAAGAGGTACTAGAATCTGTTCAATGAGTTTTCATTTAATAATCACATAAACAGGGTGTTTTTACGTAGGAAATTTGTTTTTCCGTTTTCTCCAAAAAAACATCGTAAAAGCTATAATGTTTCACGGTTTTATATACTCCAGAGACCGAGTACTATCAGCTGTAAAAATATCTGCATCTAATAAATTAGGACCTTATATAATAAACTTTTGGTATAATATTAAAATATCTATTATTGTTTAGTATAATGAATAGTTAATATAACACTTATTTTGTATAACCTTCATACAGTATAATTCTCATTTGATATACAATAATAAACTTTTCTGGGTTGCAAAAAAAAAAATAACCTCGAAGACTAAGGCGGGAGCAAAGCAAAGAGCCCTTAGTCTTCTAACCTAACCTATCCGAGTCGGATCTGCCCCGGAAGGTTTTGTTCGCTCGCTTCGCTCGCTCACTGCAGATTTAGTCCCCATTAGTTAGTAATTATGATCAAAACCAAATTTTATTTAGGGGCCAATATCTTGGTAATTATCAAGTTTTAAGAAAAGTAGCGTTATACTATAAGATCATTATACGAAATATGAATTAAACTAAAAGTATGTTATATGAAATATAATTATTTCAAATGATTATTATATAAAATAATAATTATATCATTTGTAAATATATTATTTGTTGTTATATGATTCAATAATTATATCAAATGAGCGTTATTGCGACTAATATTATATCAAAAGTTGTTATAGCCTTCGTGACGCACCCTTAAACAACGGACACGGATTGGATGTTGGAACGTAAGAACTATGACTCGTCCGGAACGGCTTCCTCAAATAGCCAAAGTCATGAGTGAGTACGGCATCCACATCCTCGGATTAAGCGAGACGAGATGGAATGGTTTTGGTGAAGTGACAGCTGATCATGGCACTACATTGCTCTACAGTGGCAAGGAAGACGAGGGCGCTAGCCGGGAATATGGAGTGGGTCTACTCCTCAGCCGTAGTGCCAAGAAAAGTTTGTTGAGCTGGAAACCAGTGTCTGAGCGGATTATTTCGGCACGTTTCGACTCGCGTGTTAGAAAAATTAGCATCGTCCAATGCTACGCTCCAACAAATGCGGCCTCAGACGAAGCTAAGACTGTGTTCTATGAGCAACTCGAATCCACCCTCAGAAGCATACGCCGGCAGGATATCACCATAGTGTTGGGCGATTTCAACGCGAAGCTAGGCAGCGACAATACTGGCCGCGAGCACTACATGGGTCCGCACGGAGCCGCCGGAAATATAAACGAAAACGGAGAACTTTTCGGTGAGCTCTGTTCAGCGCGTAACTTGGTTGTAGGAGGTACACTATTTCCGCACAAAGAGTGTCACAAGGTGTCGTGGGTGTCTCCAGATGGCGTAACACGCAATCAGATCGACCATATTGCGATCAGCCGTGCGTGGAGGTCCTCGCTGCTGGATGTGCGGAATCGTCGTGGTGCCGACGTGGATAGTGACCACCATCTAGTCGTGGCGGAAGTGCGACTCAAGCTTGCCACTCCGGGCTGTAAATCGGACAAGACGGCTAGAAGTTTCGAGGTACGAAAACTCCGGAATCCTGAGTGTAGAGAAACCTTTAGCTTATGCCGCCGGAATCAGTATGAGCTTCTAGAGGAACTTGAAGACGAGCAAATCGAGGAGACTTGGGCTCGCATCCGCAAAGCCTACACAAAAGCCAGTGAAGAAGTGCTCGGTTTTGCAAATTCGAGAAGGCTAAACTGGATGTCGCAAGAACTGTGGCAGGCCATAGAGGAGAGAAACCAAATCAAAATCCAGCTCTTGTCCTCTGTCGAGCCTGTCACATCCAGTTTGCGAGACAGGTTGCGCATGCTTCGCTCCGCAATTAAGAAGACTGCGCGACGAGACCGCCGAAGAGTCGCTAGGAGTTAGCGGATCGCGCAAACACAGCTGCTCGTCGCAAAGACATGCGGGAGCTGTACGAAATCACCCGTAATCTCAGTGGAAGAAATGCCCGTACGTCAAAGAAACCGCTGAAAGGAAATGACGGCAGTCTGCTATCCACCTCAAGCGAGCAGCTGCATCGATGGACGGACCACTTTTCGGAGCTGCTGAACCGAGCTCAATCATCATTCTCCGAACGGTCTAACATTGGCGAACAGGGCACGCTGTTGGATATATGCACGGTGTCACCATCTATTGAAGAGACTGTCATGGCTCTAAACTCTTTAAAGCCTGGCAAATCGCCGGGAATTGACAACATCCACATTGACATGCTCAAAGCAGATGCTGCTACGTCAGCGACACTATTGCACCCTTTAATATCGCGCATTTGGGACACTGGAGAAGTACCCGTAGAGTGGAAGCAGGGACTCCTAGTAAAAGTACCAAAGAAGGGCGATCTGTCCCGATGCGATAACTGGCGTGGCATAACTCTACTTCCGTCTGCCACAAAAGTTCTAGCAAAAATTTTGCTCAACCGCATAGCTCCAGCAGTAGCAGTAACTCTGCGTGACGAGCAAGCTGGATTTCGCTCTGGTCGCTCCTGCACTGACCACACTAACACCTTACGTATCCTGATTGAACAGTGTGTCGAATGGCAGGCGGAACTGGTCTTAGCTTTCGTGGATTTTGAGAAAGCCTTCGACACTGTGAAGTGGAGCGCACTGTGGTCAAGTTTAGAGAGTAGAGGTATCCCGTCGTGTATAATCCGTATCATTCGTTCGCTGTACGAGGGCAGTACGTGTAGGGTGGTACACGAGAGGGAACTTGGTACACCGATACAGATAACTGCGGGTGTCAAGCAAGGTTGCCTCCTATCACCACTACTGTTTGTAATTCTGCTGGACGACGTCATGAGAAAAGTCATTGCTACACCAAGGGGCATCAGATGGAGAACAAATGACCTGGAGGACCTGGACTATGCGGACGACATCGTGTTGATTTCCCCTACACTTGCCTATTTGGAAGCTAAACTTGGGAGACTTCAAGAAGAAGCTGAAGTTATGGGCCTGCGAATCAACCGACGCAAAACAGTCGACATGCGTATAAAGTCCAGCGCAACGGAACCTCTGATGCTACAGGGGGAAGGCTTGGACTCTGTCTCTTCGTTTGTGTACCTAGGCAGCGTATTAACCGGCCAAGGAGGAACTGATGAGGACGTCGACAGCAGAATAAAGAAAGCAAAGGCCGCTTTTGCCCAACTCAAGCCTGTTTGGGAGTCAAATGTTCTCACGCGTCGCGTCAAAATTTCCCTCTTCGAGTCTGTAGTAAAGTCGGTATTGTTGTTTGGCTGCGAGACGTGGAGAGTGACCAAAGGATTGACGAACAAGTTACAAGTCTTCGTCAACAAGTGTCATCCTTCGCGTTTTCTGGCCGAGGACAATGCGCAACGAGGACCTTTGGAGGATACGCCACCAGACGCCCATAAGCGCTGACGTTTCGACACGCATGGAGGTGGATAGGACACATTATTCGGAGGGGAGAGAACACAGCGAGCATTGCTTTCGAGTGGAAGCCGCAGGACGGAAGACGCAGCCGCGGACGTCCTGTGAACTCATGGAGGCGCACCGTCGAGAGTGAGCTGCGAGCCGTTGGACTTGACTGGAGCAAGGCCAAGGAAGTTGCTGAGGATAGGAAGGCATGGCGCGAGCTTTTGAAGGCCCTCTGCACCTCCGGGGTGCCATAATAATAATAATAATATAATAATATGGCCGCAGGGCAGCTTGTGGCGAGCTGTTGGGGAGTAACGACCCCACGGACCCGAGTGCTCCCGAGAGTTGGTCAGGGTCCCCGCCTCCGGCGTGTCTTCGTCGGTCGGAGTGGAACCCCAAGGGGACCCGTAGGACTCTCAGCTCTGGCTTGCCTTAACTGGCCGTCCAGAGAGGAGTCGTCAGAGCTATATGCTCCAGGGGTGGAAGTGTAAATTTGCGTAAGTCGCGAGTTGGTGCAGCGGCCGTCAAGCCACTGCGCAGAAAGCGGTGTACACCTCTCTACACTCCTGAGCCGCCTACACCGGTGTTGCCCCTGGCTGTCTCTTGTGACGGCATTTACGGGGGCCCATTTAGTCGGCGGCAAGTCACCGCCTGCCTCGATAGCAAAGATAAATCATTGTTATGGCAGGTGTCCGGACCTCTTTTCTATAGTTCCATCTCTTATCCATCCAACCTTCATCACCATAACCCACTAGTCTTTTCCATATAATCTCCAATAGCCTCTATATGCCTGCTGGGACCGGTTCACGGATATCTATTTTTGTGCCCGTGAATGGGTTGCAGCAGGTGTAAAACACAGCAAATTTCTCCAAAGGGCCTCTACGTGTTGGATCTGTATCCCCGCGCAAGCCTATCAAAAGACCGGGATTTATAGGCCCGTGATCAAAGAGAGATACAAATAATAATAATAATAATAATAATTTGCGTAAGTCGCGAGTTGGTGCAGCGGCTGTCAAGCCACTGCGCAGAAAGCGGTGTACACCTCTCTACACTCCTGAGCCGCCTACACCGGTGTTGCCCCTGGCTGTCTCTTGTGACGGCATTTACGGGGGCCCATCTAGTCGGCGGCGAGTCACCGCCTGCCTCGATAGCAAAGAGATATCATTGTTATGGCAGGTGTCCTGACCTCTTTTCTATAGTTCCATTTCTGATCCATCCATCCTCCATCACCATAGCCCATTAGTCTTTTCCATTACTTCTCAATAGTCTCTATACGCCTGTTGGAACCGGTTTACGGATATCTATTGATGTGCCCGTGAATGGGTTCCAGCAGGTGTACAACACAGCAAATTTCTCCAAAGGGCCTCTACGTGTTGGATCTGTATCCCCGCGCAAGCCTATCAAAAAACCGGGATTTGTAAGCCCGTGATTCCCAAGGAGATACAAACATAATAATAATAATTTCTTTATTGCACAAAGAATATTACAAGACAAGGTCTTAAAGTTAGATGTTTACAATTATGTTGTTTTCTTGTGCATCTCTTATTGAACTATACATTAGGAAGCAGGGGTCCCCGCACTAGGCTAGGCCTGTATCGCGGGATACCAGTTATTTTTGTCATGCAAGGAGAACATTAAACATTTTGCTCAATTTGTAAGTTAAATTGTTAAGTAATTAAAGAGTATCAAAAAACAACAAGTTTATTTAATTTGTTTTGCACAAAGAGGAAACAATACAAGAACTATCACTACTCTCTTAGGGTAACTATAGTAGTAAGGTCTCGGTTTCATAATAATCAAGAGAAATTAACCAGTTCGATATTAACCTTTTGGCTACCGGTACTGTGGCACGACAAATGTCTGATTGCTGCTTAACAGCCATGTTGTAAAGCTTAATGCTACTAGCATCACCAAAACGCTTGCCAAATGCGGTGTTTACCCTCGGGACAGGCAATTTGAAGACACGTTTAGAAAGAAGCTCTGAAAAATTATCTAATTTTTTGGCTGCTTTGTGTACAGAAAGGCAAATTTTATGAATGTATAGCTGTCGGACTGTCAGAACCTTGGCTTCTGTGTATAGGAGGTTAGTAGGGTATCTGAATGGCTTTTTATGTAGTACTTTTAGAACCGAACGCTGAGCCCTTTCAGCAACTAGAATTGTGGTTTTAGCAGCGCTGCCCCACACTGAGATACAGTAAGTGATAAGTGATTGGCACAGGGCGATGTATATATTTTTCAAAAGACTGAGGTCCGCGGAATTCCGTAATTTTTTAAAGATGTATATAGTTTTCCGGATTCTCTTGGCGAGGCAGTTGATGTGAGTTTTAAAGTTAAGGTTTTCGTCTAAGTACAGGCCCAGATATTTAATAACTTCAGTACGACATATTGTTTCGCAAGGACAGGGCGTGTTCTCCATCTCACAAGTATGTAACTTGATTTGTCGTGTCGCATTTGGAGGGCAGGATGCAGCAGATTTGTGGAAGCAGACAAACTTGGTTTTCTTACTGTTGATTGTGAGTAGGTTGTTACGGAACCAGCAGGCGGCGCCACTCGTACCCCTTTCAGCGTACCCATACACACTTTCCCAACTGTCCCCATTAAAAAGTATCACAGTGTCATCTGCGTAACAGATTATTTCAGCATTAGCTAAGTTAAGAGTGTGAATGTCGTTAATGTAGACAAGAAACAGAGTCGGCCCGAGTACACTCCCCTGCGGGACTCCAAAAGGTACATTATCCAAGTCGCTTCTCTGGGAATCTATTTTCAGAACTTGTTTCCTGTTGGATAGGTAGCTGTCAAACCAGGCCAGTGACACACCCCGAATACCCATTCTTTCGAGCTTTCGAAGTAGAATGGGTTTCGATACAGTGTCAAAGGCCTTGGCTAAATCTAGGAAGACGCCGATGCAAGATTTATTATTATCCAAATAGGATGAGATTAGGTTAGTTAGTAAAGAGACGGCATCTTCGCAAGACTTCTGCGCTCTGAAGCCGAACTGTCTTTCAGATAGTGCGCCATTCTTTTCAAGAAACGAAATGAGTCTATTATTAACCAGTTTCTCCAGAATCTTCGAGAAAACGCAAAGTAAAGAAATTGGTCTATAGTTACTAGGTTCGTTTTTAGGACCGTCCTTATGTATTGGAGTGACATTTGCTATTTTCCATTGATCTGGGAAGCGACCAGTACTTAAACTTAGGTTGTAGATGTGGGTTAGAGGAAGCAAGATATAGAAACTAATAGTTTTGATAAGGCCACTGCTGACGTCGTCTACACCTGGTGCACTGTTTGATTTAAGATTTGAGATAATACTTTTCACTTCGTTGATATTTGTAGGATACATAAAAAAGGATTGGGCCGGGCCTTCGTTTAAATTTACTTTTGAGGCTAAGAATTGCTCAGTCTCTCCCGTTTGAGTAATAATTTCATCAGCTAACTTTTTACCTACTGATGAGAAAAACATATTGCATTTATTTAGGGACTGTTTTGGCTCTTTAGGATTAAATAAGTCTGTTTGTTGAGAGGGTTTTTTAGTTATGTTGCAAATCTTTCCTATTGTGTTCCACAGTTCTTTTGGGTTTTTCTTGTTTGACTTGAGTAGACTCGATTCGTATTCCTGTTTTAATTTTCTCAGGAGGAATATAGGACAACAACAACTCATATCGAAAACTCGGAAAAAATAAAATCACTTTCTATGAAATGTTGATCACCCGGTGGAACCACTTTGTATGGAAAGGCGATTTTTTTTTTCAAGATTTCGATATGAGGCCCATAATGAAAGTTGTTCGTTATCATGAACACATGCATACCCTAAGGTATCGGTAACTAATTTGAAAACACCTTATATAGATTAAGTAATATGTTTTTGCCATTTTGTACTGCTTTGGCTCTAGGTGTAAGGTACAATTGTATTTTTATAAACAATGCGTTACGTATTGAGTAAAACTCAACGTATCCTTTACATTCCAACTCATGGTACGGCTACTGTTAGCTTTTCATGAGTGGCCGCTGTGTATTAACGCGGAGTTACTTTCTGTACATCCTGCTCATACTCGCATATTGGTGCGACCGAGCCAGATAGAAAGTAAGCGGTGGAAGCTCATGGCTGCGGCTTCTGAAGAAGGTACCTAAACCTATTACTCGTATATTCCTACTTTCTTTTAATATTATAAATACGAAAGTAGCTTTGTACGTCTGTTATACTTTCAC
This sequence comes from Thaumatotibia leucotreta, assembly GCA_025490895.1. NCBI lineage: Eukaryota > Metazoa > Arthropoda > Insecta > Lepidoptera > Tortricidae > Thaumatotibia > Thaumatotibia leucotreta. The sequence goes on along the minus strand of JALPQI010001300.1, from coordinate 62,148 downwards.
ACCTAAACTACTAAACGCCTAAATATGCTACTTATATGCTTAATATGCTACTTGATACAGTAAATATGCGTAAGGAGATAATTCCTGACAGTATTTAAAATCGTGTTTATTATATTACATTTTATACAAGGCAATATAATAAGTTAATTTTCATTGCACACTCGGATACTAATTGTGTTATATTATTATACGTCATATTTTATTTAGTTCTGTACCAAATTCTATGAATGTCCTTTAGGACATTCATAGAATTTCAATCAATCATAGCGGTATCAAGTAGCATATTAAATTTTGTAACGTTCACACCTGAGGCAGTCGTTTAGTTTCCACCATAAACTAGAAAGAAGCTGACGGTTTGCAAATCAACGCGCATAAAATTGGTCTAGTGTTAGCGTTAGCGCAATAAGACACGCAAACTTTAAGTCATCGATGAAAAACCGGCCAAAAGCGAGTCGAACTCGCGCGCGAAGGGTTCCGTACCATTATCAATTTATCATAAAAAATACAATAAAACCAACTGTATATGCTAACAAGCTGATATTTCGAAAAAGGTTCGGTTAAATAAAAATGAGTTTTAGAAAAATTTATAGCATTTTCAAAGACCTTTCTATTAATAGCCGACACGCTTAAATGTACATAGAAAAAAAATCCCTTTGTTACATGTATGGAGAGCCCCACCCCAATGTTTTTTTTTACATATCCTTTTAACACATATCCTTAGCAAATTTAATTAGGTACTGTAGCATTTATAATTTCCGAGTAAATCGGCAGACGTAGATGGACAGATGGACATGACGAATCTGTAAGGGTTGTTGCCATTTTGGTTACCGAACCCTAAAAAATGCATATAATTCATTAGTTCCTCAATAATGGTACAATCTCAATAAAATGTGTGGTTCCTCTAAAAATATGTTAGAGGAACCACACAATATTTTTGAAGTAACACTACTATAATGTAAATTATACATAGGTATTAGAATATTACTTAGATGTCTTATACCATACAAAAAATATAGAGTTTATCAACGTCGAAGGAGGAATATTTTCTTTGGTATATGAGTATGACATCTAATACAGGGTGTTCGTTTCGATTTGCTATAAATTAGACAGGTTACTTGGGCCATTAATAGAAGTTGTCTGGTATATCGGCTTTTGGAAAATTCGATAAAAAATATTTTTTTATGTTTTCATACATAATAAATGAAATGGTAAGTGTGAGAGAACCTTAAGAATAAAATAAAAGTTAATCTCAGGTGACTGACGGCACATGTCAAAATAAGTAACATTGGAATGTAATAAAGGTTGCAATACACATGTTCAGTGATTAAACTTATTTTTTTAATAACTCAATAACGGTAAGGGTTAAAACACTAGTTTCTTAGAGAAATTAATTATATTTGACCTAAATAAGCTTCCCTTAAAGTTATAGCGTATGAAGAAAAACACGCTGTATAGGTAGGTATTTATAATTATTGAATTCTTTAAAATTGTGTATCTTATTTCGGTACCACAAGGCAATAATATATGTTAGCGTTCGAAGCCTAGTTGGTAGTGACCGTGCCAAACGATATAACCTGGTATACCATATTTTTTGCAAGATTTTTTCCAGACTACAAGCCTCAGTCAATGTCACCTTGGTGGTGGCCTATTTTGCTTCAATTAATAGTAAATACGGTTGTTATGAATACGACATTTACAAATTTAGGCGAAATCAAAATAAGCAAACATACCAGCAGACCTAGCCAAGCTGCCAATCTGCATTTGTATACGATAAGTCGATAAACGATAAGTAACAAATATGGATGCTTAGCCAAGTTGCCAATCGCTAACGCTTAGTTCCTCTCCCCCTGGACCACCGCAAGGTGTTGACGTGCTTAATAAGCCTTTTTTATTTTATTTTGAATTTTTAATTATAATTTAATTCGTATTAATCCGGCAAGAAAAATAGGAGATCATAAGTGTGAAGCAAGTAGTCGCCGCGCGCAGCGCCCCGAGATATCCACCCCGATCGCTCTCTGCTGCCCTGGTACGTCAACTTCGACTCGTTGCACGCCTCCCTTCCTGAGCGCTGTGTGCTACGCCGCGCATGAGCATACGTCACACCTGTGCTACGGATTCTACGCAGGAACTGCTACGCCGTAGCCGACTCATGCGCTTCGCTGCATAGTGAGCTGCGTTGAAGTACGCCGTGAACCTGCGATCGACTTCTGGTATCCTGGTACTTGTACATCCATTTGTTTTGAACTAACTTTGCATCGTGCGTGACGTCATAGTCTCCGTTGCTTGTTTCTGTGACCGCTCTGTACTTCTGTTGTCCTGGTGCTAACAATATTACGTCTCAGCTTTCGGACATAGACAGTATGCAGAGAGCCGACAGCTCGGAATTGATATGTCACGCGTGCCCTGAGGAGCTAGCTGTGGGTGAAGAATACTTGCAGTGTATGGTCAAAACCTGTGGGAAACTTTACCACTTGAAATGCATCACGAATAGTAAAAAACTCACGTTAGGGGAAAAGGACACCTGGGTCTGCCCACAATGCCAGATTGGATGTAGGAAGGTGGGTCCCAACTGCGATACTCCTGTTGGCACTCCTATCACAGTTAGAAACATCGCTAGCAGGAAAAAGAGTGACGTCGCTCAGCCTTCCATGCATACTTCTGATGACTCGGTTTCGCTCACCCTAGAGTTGCAACTTGTGCGGGAGCAGATGTGTACGCTATCGGAGCAGCTGGCAGATGCAATTTCCTCCATCGTACAATGCCAGACTGCTCTTCAGGATTGTTCTGTCAAATTTGACTCCATTAACAAGAGGCTAACTGATCTGGAGTCAACTGGTAATCGGGTGTGTAACTTACTCCATTCATCCACAGCGGTGCCTACTGAAGATAGGACGCTGCGTAGAGCAGATGTTGTCAGACCCATGAGTGAAGATGCTACCACCACTGATGCTGGCGTGGACTTACTACTAAATGACAACACCCGGTCCCTGTCGCTTCCAGTAATTCCTGAGGCACCGCGTACTTCAGCAAATGTTTGGGATCCGCTGCTGGTACCCAAGGAAAATGAGAACTCTGAGGATCTATCTGCGGGTGAGTTCCAGGAAGTCACTAGAAGGAAGAAGCGGTACTCTTCTGTGCGCTGTACTGCTGGGCCTGATGCAACCCCTCTCAAGGCAGTTCAGTCTCTAAGGTATATCCACCTTTGGAATATGGCTTCGGGCGTAGATGATATACGAGAATACTTAGCTAGTGTTACTCGGGGACAGGCCTGCACGGTTGACGAACTGAAGCCCAAAGGCGACTACAAATCTTTTAAGATAGGTGTCCCTTCAACGATGTACGAATCATGTTTGTCTCCTACCATCTGGCCTGATAATGCTCGCATTCGTCCGTGGTCATTTCGAAAATCTGTTGCCAATGGCACTCGGCCAAAGAAGGGGCAGCAACAAACGGGGTCCTAATGTTGAACATTCTAAACCTTCACTCGACCTGATTTACCAGAATGTCAGAGGTCTCAACACTAAACTCAATTTCTTTAAATTGAATTGAATTTTAATTGAATCTTTGCCCGAGCGCTCTGGGTGTAAAAAGCACGTACGTTTTGCTCCCAGAAAATTAACTCGAAACAAGTGTAATTATTTATTATACCGTTAATTTTACGTATATCAAAGTTCAAGTGATAGTGATTTATATTTATAATATCAAAACTTCGTTATACAGTGCGTTAAAAGTGCCAAAACAAATAAAACTGTGCAAATCACATCATCTTACCCGCAACAACAGGCATATGTAACCAGTTATCCGTGCAGTATAGCCGCACGCTAATCTCACACTTGCGTTGAGATCTTAAGGTCAAACTTAGCGTGGCGCAACGGAGGTCTATAGTAACCGGTCACCGCACGCGCTACGAGATAACGGGTTTATAGAGTATCCGTGCGCAGACTGCTTGCCGGCGACGTTTGCCTCTGAGAGGTAAGAGTGCAACGGCAACTTTTAATACTTATTGAACGCGCTGTGCAATATGGAGTGCGGGAAGTGCCATAAAATTCTAGCAGATAAGGATGTCATCAAATGCACGTCGTGTACACTTCACATGCACTACTGGTGTGCTGATTTATCCGTAGAAGACTTTAAGAAAATTCTACCTATGAACAGAATAAAATGGAAGTGCCCAGTATGCAAAGGTAAGAAGCAGTTAAGCTCCGGCCCTGTCAACTCGCCAAAGCAAGCCCTAGTAGAGACAGGTACATCAATCTTAAACATCGACAATGACGCGCTCACTGCCTATTTAGACACGAAATTCAAGGCATTGAGCGAGCAGTGGCGTGCAGACATCCGGCAAGCCGTCCAAGATGTCACAAATACTCTCAAGGAAGATGTTCAAATACTCACTGCACGGATTGAGACGTGCGAGGAAAACTTAATGAAGCTGGAGGAGAAACTGGATGCTTCACCTGTCTCCCATAATGATTCGTCGTTAAGGGCCGAAAATGAACTGCTTCGCAAGGACCTAGAAGACTTACAGTCGAAGTTTGATGACATGGAACAGTCAGCACGCTTGTGCAACGTAGAGATTCAGAATATTCCGGAAAAAAAAGGAGAAGACCTCATGCAAATGGCTAGTAATATAGGACGCTTGCTTGGAGTCGATTTATCCGTCGACAAAATCAAAGCGATTCACCGCACCGCTCATAGTGCTATCACTGATCGTCCGAAAAATATAGTGATGCAACTTACCACCCGACGGCTGCGCGACGACGTTATTGCTGCTGCCCGTACTCGCCGAAATCTTACCACCGCCGAGCTGTTCCCGCATACTAACGCTGCTGCAGTGGCCGACACACGGCGGTTTTACGTCAATGAGCATCTCACACTAAAGAAAAATATTATTTTTGGTAAGGCGCGAAATTTAGCCAAGGACAAGGGCTACAAGTACGTCTGGGTGAAGAACGCCAACATCCTGTTGCGAAAAACCGACGAGGCTCGTGTCCTTCACATTCGAACCGATAGTGACCTGTTAAAGATCTGACTACGCCGTTATAGTTTTGCCATTGTATTATTATATTCTTTTAATCTCCTCGGATGTTGCATAAATTATCCTATCTTAACTACTGGGCGCTACACAATTCACTGTTACTGTAATTATTTTGTTCACACCATTATTTGTGTATTATAACAATAATCTCTCCATTTACTATCAAAATTGTGGTGGCCTAAAATCCAAATTAGACAAATTACGCTTAAATGTAATGTTATGCACGTATGATATTATTATTCTGGTAGAGACTTGGCTCAACGATTCTATACTTGATGCCGAAGTTTTATCCGATGACTTTGTAATTTTTCGTCGTGACCGTAATCTCAGAGTGACCAAAAAGAAAAGTGGCGGAGGTGTACTTGTTGCTGTCAGAAAGGGTATAACTGCAATAAGACGATCTGAGCTGGAGGTGGACGACCTTGAGGAGATACTTCTTTTCTTCCCGAATGGTAAAAAAACTCTGCTCTTATCCGCTTGCTACATACCACCTTCCACGAGGAATAATATTTACGAATCCTACCTGTCTCGTATTCAAAATGCGCAGTTAAACTTGTGCCCAAGTTCTTTGCTCTTAGTTGGTGATTTTAATCTGCCTTATATCAAATGGTCTTTTAATAACAATACTCCCCCTGGTTCACCTTTGGATACTGACAGTGAAATAGCTAAGCTTCTCGCTTGTACCATGGCTTTTGCCAATCTTAAGCAGTACAATAGTGTACTCAACGAAAATGGCAAAACATTAGACCTTGTTTTCGGTAGCGTCCAGAGATGTGACTTAACTGTATCTGCTGATCCCCTGCTTGACACTGTTCCACATCACCCCCCTTTAGATATCCTCTGCGACATGTCTGAACCCAAAACAATGCGACCCACATGTAGGCGCAGACGTAACTTTTACAAAGCTGAATATGATAAAATAATAACAGATATATTATCCATCGACTGGGACTCGGAGTTTACCGACTTACATCCGGAAGCATGTGTTACTATATTTTACAGCCATATCAATTCAATCATAAAATTACATGTCCCCCTGTCCAAACAGAGTTCAGCACGTTTTCCTACCTGGTTTTCTAAGAGCTTAATCAGCACATTGCGAAGAAAAAATAAAGTCAGGCTAAGGTGGAAAACTTATGAATCGCCCAGAGACTATCAAGAATTTAGTTTGCTGCGTTCTCGAGCCAAATGTCTATTACGCAACTGTTACCAGGATTACATAAAAAATATTGAACATTCACTAGTATATAATATAAAGCAATTCTGGAAATACACATCTAATTTTAAGAAATCTAATACAGGATATCCCGAAATAATGAAATTAGACAATGTGTGTTCTGATTGTCCAAAACAAATTTGTAATATGTTCGCAGATTATTTTAGGTCAGTTTTTGAGCCCGCGTCAATTAATGCATATAATGTAAATTCTCTTGAACAGTTTAACGCCAATAATTCAGTTTGTCATTTAAGTAGCATATCTTTCTCAAAACTCGAAGTTCTCTCAACTTTAAAGGAGATTGATGAGAGTAAGGGGCCCGGCCCAGATGAGTTGCGTCCCGTCTTTGTCAAGCGTGCGCGCAGTGCTCTGGCACTGCCGTTGCAACTCTTGTTTAATAAATGCCTGTATCATGGCATATTTCCAGACCAGTGGAAAATCGCACATATTACACCTATACACAAATCGGGTGCTAAGGATAGCGTGGAAAATTACCGGCCCATTTCTATTTTATCTTGTATCCCAAAAATTTTTGAAAAACTGGTGCACAGTAGAATTTCTAAATTGTTTAAAAATCATATCCTGCAAGAGCAACATGGATTTATTAGGGGCAAATCCACTGCCACAAATCTCATCCTGTTCACTGATACTTTATTTCAATCTCTTGATAATAATGCACAAACAGATACAATCTACACTGACTTCCAAAAGGCTTTCGATAAAGTAGACCACTTGATACTTTTAAAAAAACTGTCATATAACGGAATAAAGGGGAATCTCCTCAGATGGTTTGCCTCCTACCTCCAAAACCGCACCCAATCTGTTGTAGTTAATGGGTATACCTCTTCACCTACTGCTGTCACTTCTGGAGTGCCGCAAGGCTCTATAATCGGTCCGTTCCTCTTTATATTATTTATTAATGATATCTCATCATGTTTCAAGAACTGTAACTTTCTTTTGTATGCTGACGACTTAAAAATTTATAAAAGGGTACACACTGACGTAGATGTTCAACTAATTCAAGAAGATCTAAACAGATTAAACGATTACTGTAAAGCTAATAAACTATCCCTGGCTTATAGCAAATGTAAACATGTCATATTTTCAAGAAAACATAAAATACTACGAAACTCGTATACACTAAATGAGCATCCACTTGAAACAGTTCCACATATACGAGATCTGGGTGTCGTTCTTGATGCAAAACTGATATTGGACAAACATATCGATTACGTCCTCAAAAAATCATATAAAATGCTGGGATTTGTAATGCGTGTCACAAAACCATTCAAACAGAAGCTAAGTCTTATATATCTATTTAACTCTTTAGTTCGGTCTAACCTCGAGTATGCGTCAGTTGCATGGAATCCCTTTTACAATATTTACTGTAACAATATAGAAATGATACAAAAGTACGCCGACTTAACATTAAAATGAAACTCCCTCGGAGTTCTTATGATCAGCTCTTAGTCATATACAACATGTTATCCCTTCGTGATAGACGGTCGGTTGCAGATGCCGTTATGCTGCGGGACATCTGCGTTGGTGATATCGATTGCCCGAATTTATTATCAAGGTTAAAATTTCGCGCTCCTACTAAATCAACGAGGTGTAATCACCTCTTCAGTCTTCCTAAAATCCAGACCAATGCTGGTAAACGTGCACCCATATACAGACTATGTAACCACCACAATAAATGTCACAGTGAAATTGATCTATTCTCCAAATCACGCGCCCAGTTCAAATCGGCTGTTTCAAAATTATGTAAAAGTAGCACTTAGCCCTTATTGATTATCATAATACTTAGCATGCATCTATTTTGACCTATATAGTGTAGATATGTCACCTAAAACAGTTTTTCCTTTATAATTGTGTCTATTTCTGTATCGGTATTTTATGTTCACTGTGAGATACGTTTAAGGAAGCATATGTACCTACAAAATGTAAACCAAACTTTATTGTATACTTCCCCTGTATGTTTCTGTGTTGTCTCCTTAATAAATAAATAAATAAATAAATGAATCTGCTAAGTCTTGAATGTGATGTGGTTGCTGTAACTGAGACGTTTCTTACGGCGGCTGTCGGCGACTCGGAGCTGGCTGATGATGAGTGGACATTATTCCGTCGGGACCGTGATACAGGGACGCGCGGAGGTGGCGTGTTGCTCGCTGCACGTGTTGGACTGGCTCCCCGACGACGTCAGGATTTGGAATCTCTTCATTGTGAAGACTTGTGGGTCGAGATTGAAAAACATAATGTTACGTGTTACTTGTGTGTGGTGTACATACCACCATCTGCTTCTGACGATGTGTACATGCAGTGGTTCCAATCCGTGGAGTGTGTTACACCGACCCTTTGCAAGGGTGCTGTCCATGTTCTAGGAGATTTAAATTTGAACCCGCGGTACACCTCTCAAAATGTTATGTGTTACTATGCCTATTTTTTGTCTGTTTGTGGCCTGGGTGAGAGGAATAATGTGAGGAATGCATATGATGGGATGTTGGACGTCGTGCTGGTATCGGAGCGTATACACGGAGTTAATGTGTCCGAGGTGGAGGGTGGTGGACTTGTCCCGCGACGAGACGCTTACCATCCACCTCTTGAAATCCTTATTCCATTAGATGAGGTCTCCCGACAGCGGCCTTCGGAGTTCATTAATCCCAGTAACCTTAATGGGCATCGGGATTGGAATTTTTCTAAAGGGGACTACTCGCTATTATACAAACTTGTCTCGGAAGTTAACTGGCAGGATGTTCTCAATCATAACGATGTATATTTAGCTGTAGATGAATTCTATAACACCATGTATAACATCTTTGACATGTGTATGCCTAAAAAATCCGTTACAAAAATAATGCTAGGAGATATCCGGTTTGGTTTACGGCTGACTTGATTAGATGTATCAAACTTAAAGCTGACCTGCATCGCGAGTGGAAGGCCTCTAAAAGTAAAAATGTATATGTCGAATTCTCTAAACTAAGAGCAGAAGTAAAAAAACGTATTTCCTTGGCATATGATGGCTATATGCAACATGTACAATCTGCGTTGAAATGTAACCCTCGCGCGTTTTGGCAGCATATTCATGGTCTCAAATCCAAGGGTGGATTCATAGGTCAGGTTTCACTGAACGGGAAGCAATTTGGAGGTTCCGAAGTTGCTCAAGCTTTTGCTACCTACTTCTCAAGTGTTTTCTTGTCGGATCCTCCTCGTCTTGACCCTAGTTTTGGTCAAAGCGGTAAACGCACTCTATCGTCAAATCTTATTCATGTTAATGATATCACAATGAAGGATGTTGAACAGGCGATTAAGACTCTTAAGCCGAATAGTGCGGTAGGATCAGATAATTTACCCGCATACATATTGAAAGGGCTTATTGAATTTTTTAAAATCCCGTTACATTTTTTATTCAATCTCGCACTCACATCTGGCTCCTACCCTCAGCAGTGGAAGATATCTAGGGTTAAGCCGATCCCCAAGACTGGTGATATTGGCAACGCAGAAAATTACAGGCTGATTGCTATTCTTTCAGCGCTTGCGAAGCTGTTTGAGTCCATACTCCACCGAACACTATCCAAACAGGTTAAGCCATTCTTAACTGATTCTCAGCACGGCTTCCGGTCTAAACGATCTGTTGACACCAACCTCCTAACCTTGGTTGACTCCATTTCGGAGCACCTCGACAGGGGGATGCAGGTCGATGTTGTCTACTTTGATTTCCGCAAGGCATTCGATCGCGTAGATAACGATGTTTTGCTGAACAAACTGGATATTATTGGTTTCAGCCCTAATTTACTTAATTTCTTTGCCAGTTATCTGCGTGATCGATTGCAATTCGTCCAGCATGGCCATTTCGTTTCGGACACATACCACACCCGATCTGGCGTCAGCCAGGGTTCTATTTTGGGTCCTTTCTTGTTTGGCATTATGGTCAACGACTTGCCCTTAATTATTCGCAATGCTCGTTGTTTGCTGTACGCAGATGACCTTAAATTGGTATATGGTGTTGAGAAGGATGCAGACTGTGAGTCCCTCCAGGAAGATATCTTGTCTGTGTTCCGGTGGAGTCTGGACAACAAACTTAGTTTTAATACTGCCAAGTGTCAAGTGATGAGTTACACTCGAGCATCTGTTCCTAAACATGCTCAATATGTACTCGGAACAGAACTTATCTCTAGAGTCGACACGGTGAAGGATCTGGGAGTTATTTTTGACACGCGTTTAACCTTCCATAACCACATCAAAGCGCTTGCAATTACTAGCTTTCGAAGGTTGGGCTTTGTCATGCGTAACGTCAGGGACTTCAGTGATCCAGGTGCAATTAAGGTTTTATATCACGCTCTTGTGAGAAGCAAGCTGGAGTCATCCGCGTTAATTTGGAACCCCTTCGAGTATTCCTATATCTTACTTCTGGAAAAGGTCCAAAAAACTTTTTTACGAATGTACTACAAAAAGATTTTCGGATACTACCCGTTCTTATATCCGACTAAATTCATTTTGGGGAGTCTGGGCTTTAACTCGTTAGAAGTAAGGCGCAACTCCAGCTTGCTCGCTTTCGCATGCCGTGTTCTGCGAGGTGACTCGGACTGTCCTGAACTGGTAGAGAGACTCGTCAGGCTCTTTGTGCCTGATTTGAAAAAAATCTCCCTTAGGCCGCGTGTGCGACCCCTATTATCGGTAGCTACGGCGCGTACGGTAGCACATAGAAACTCTCCCATTCCAAATTCAAATTCAAATTTTCAAAATTCTTTATTTATCAGAATACAGTACATTAAAGGTGTTAATTATTAATAAGATCCTTGTATTCAGCAAGCAAGCAAGCATATAAATATTTCAAAGCTATAGAATAACAATTTATAAATTAAACAGAATGTCCAGGTCTACTACTATTATACAAATGTCACAAAAATACTATTATAAATTAAATTAATACAATGTCATCGGTTCCTTAAAATTTAAATAATCCTTAACGCTGTAAAAACATTTATCCCGCAGCCATTTTGTTAAACATCGTTTAAATAATTCCCCCGACAATGTCCGCAATTCATTTGGTAACTTATTGAATACCGTAATGCTCATATTACAAAACTTTTCTCCTGTACATATCTTTACAGGCCCGAGGCTTGTATAAAAGATTTAACATATGTGTTCTTGTCCTGCCTTGTCTCTGCAAAACTTCACTTCTTTTAAGGTAGTATTCTGGGTGGGACTTGACAAAAACACATACGTCTCTAATATACAAACACGGCAATGGTAGTATGTTATGTTCCTTAAATAAGGGCACGCAGCTGTCATCCATTTTAGCGTTACATATCGCTCTTATACACAACTTTTGGATCTTAAATACCCTGTCCGAATCCACCGAGTTTCCCCACAATATCAGACCATAAGAAAGCACTGATGACACATAACCGTGGTATCCACGTGCCCTGGCTCTGCTAAATGCGCTTCTGGTATCAGCACCCGAGTGTGACTTATTTGCATGGCGATGGGTGCTTGTATATCGGGAATGCTTGAATTTTTGCGAGGCGATGGATAATAGGCCGTCAAGTGTATCAACTTTGTAAATTTGTAACATACGTTATGCTTAAAATGTTTGTATATTTTGTATTTTCTCAGTGTATTAGTTTAACAACTGTAATGCTGTGCAAATAAATGAATAAATTATTATTATTATTATTATTAGTAGCGTATCGTAGTTTTCCCTCTCTATCACTCTTTCTTATTAGTGCGACAAAGACAGTTAGCTGCGTTTCGTTTAAGATTTGCGATTGGCAACTTGTCTAAACACCCTGGGAATGCCAGATTCGTACGAAAAGTCACGTGACCATTTACATGCATTGTTATGGTCACGTCACTTATTGCTTATCGTATACGATTGCTGTCATCGAGCTTTTGTTGCTTTACTTGCGTTGCAGGCTCGGTTTCCCATAGAAATAAAATACATACCTAAGTATTTATTCGAACAAAAATTATGTTATAATATATGCTAATAATAACCACAGATAAGAGATCCCCGTATTGATTAAATACTATGTATATGTATAAAACACATGCAAGTGAAGTTGGCTTAGTTGGTTGCCGTGGATGAAGCAATTTCCTAAGGGAACAGAGGGAACACAGATTCACTTGTCTCGCGAATTGGTTTACTGAATGCTCTGTATTGTACATGTAATGCGGTACCGGGTGGTGCGGCGTGGGAATATTCCTAAAACACACTTAACAGAAAATATAAAACATAAACGATATCATCACTAGCCTGAGGCATCGCCCTAACAGAACGCGTTGCGGGATCATCACGCGAGTAAGCGAAACTTTGTCGTTGCGCCAACAAAGTCAGCTATGTGTTTGATTTACATATACTAGTATGTACTAGATTTTGAAATAGTAATCTAGCAACAACACACAAAGGCTATTAATTAATTGATAATTATAAGTTGTTAGTAATATTCATAGATTTATTTATTGTTTCATATTTGCGAGCTTCTATAATTTGCTCTGTATTTATATTTAAGAGTCATACTATATTATTGTATAGTTGTTGGAACCCCTTTCAAATAAAACAAATAAAATAATTTCTAAGCAAAATCCAGTCTGTGTATACTTCACCTTAAGAATGGATGATACAGTTCAAACGAAGGCAACGTTTTCCCATCTATTAACATGGATAGGTTCCTGCGGCTAGATCTAGGATGAGATTTAATTACGTGGAGCTGGCAGGACACCCCGAGATCACGAAAAGTAGGCTAGAAATTCAACCGTATTGGATAGGATTTAAACTCGGATTTTGATAACAAAGATACCTAACAAGTAACATGAGCTTGTGAAAATAAGCGGGATAGGTATACCACAAACCCTCTGAGGTTTCCATCATATTTTCCTTCGACGAGTAAATTTCGAGAAAATGTAGGTAGATACTTTGAAGGATGAAATGAAGATTGGAATCTGATAATAAAATATTAAGAAAAACCCACACAGTCGCCACAGGTGACTCGGGTCTTCTGAGATGCTATATTACGTACATTTCTTTTCACTTTTTGTGATAAATTGCGTAGGTACATTATGCTACAATAAGTATCGCTCGTAATTTGGGATAGTCGTAATAATTCATTCATTGAAATTATGACAAGATAATGTGTTCCTAGACGACATATGTATTTCAAGAAAACATCTGTTGCAATAGATTAAATCTAGTGCCTGTTCGGAAAAACCTCAATAGTCAAAAAAGGTATGTACTATAATAAATTGAATAGCTTTTCAAAATTATACCCACCCTATACAAAGAAGCCAAAAATATTTTACCTAAGTCAGGTAATTCGAGTCCAGAATGCTGTTACCTATAAGTACTTTGGTCTTTCGAAGCTCAGAATATTCCAGAGATCTCCGGACACCGACACGAAAACTTATTTGACAATCATACTAGTCGATTCCTTCAGATGAACCAAGATACATGTGGTTTTTCATTATATATAGTTATCTTGCATCTTGAGATCATATTGTACTGGTTAGCACATGTGATGCGCGTCACCTTGGTAGTAAAATAATGCCCTGGGGTATCCAATTTATAGACGGTGCATTATCTACAACTATATTTTACTAGTTCAAAATATTCAAAGCTCTCAACAAATAGCGCTATGTTGATGCAAGATCATTCTATTCAATTATTATAACGTTATTTTTACATATTTAATATTTCAAGAAATTAATTTAGTGTCCATTGGCATGAGAAGTAATTTCTGTTTAATTCACTGAATATTTCAGTTTAAGAATACAAGGTGTTTGTTTCACTGCATTATTAATTTAAGGTGCTTTTTACAGGACGTTTTGAAGTTGCAATGAATGAATGTGGCAGTGCCAACATAAATGTTTTTTTATAATAATGAATTTAATAAACTTCATTGCATAGCGTATCAGCATTGCGATACAGCCTAGATATAGCGAGGAAAAGCCATGAGCATCCTCGGTCGGTATAATGTCACAATAGGCAACTTTAGATGTAGGGTAAGTAGGTTAGTTAGGATTAAATTTACGTATAAAAATTGTACAGATTTGTAAATTAAGATTTTAAAAAAATTCGGGTACCTATGAAGTTGTATACAACGTGGTCGTAGGCAGACTGACGAGAAAATGTATCAACCCCTACTGACGCGAGTTTTACGAACTACCCGCGCTTGGTCTTGATTATTCACTTCCAGGCTAGGCCGTCACTAGGCCTAAGAAGTTACAAACAACACTCACAGCATCCAATGGCTTGAAAATGGACGTTTCACGACGCTTACATATGTAAATCACTAGATACCACGCGGACGACAAATTCCAATGTTTCTTAATTTCAATAGCTTACATTAAGCAGCCCGTAGCTCCCTTGTAACGTGGCATGCGATGGTGACGCCGGAGTGGTTTTTAGTGGGTATACCTCCAGCCATCTTTTATCTATGGCTGGAGGGAGTGCCACATATCCCCCAAATGGCTCCCCAAGCCAGGGGGAATGTCAAAATATCAGTGATAATCGTGAACGCTTCAATCAATTCAAGATTAAAAAATCAAAGCGTAAAATAATTAATTTATGACATAAACATAATATAAAGATTGAAGGTAATAGTTACTTAATAGTAAATTACATCATCATTGAAATATAGATCATTGCTCATTGCTAATCAATAAATAATTGATTATAATACGATATCTCACAGCTGATCGGCATGATCAATTATGTTGTAGTTGTGTACAGTCGACGTAAACGATATCATTACGGTTTAAGTGCCAAAAATATATTTACACGACTTTATTGCCTAGTCATTAAGGTCGTGTAAATATGTATATTTTTGGTACCGAAACCGTAATGATATCTTTGACGTCGACTGTACCTTTAGTTAATTGAGAAAAGATAAACATTAATAAAAAAACGTTCTAGTTATTTTATTGTATCATTATTGTGTAAATTATTCTAAGTATGATCGTAATTGACGAAATATGTTTAAATATTTCTTTTCTACATAGGTAATGATAAATACGTACAAGATAAATACGTTAATTTCATTATCGTATTTTATCTCATTAATATTTCATAATGATAGAAAAATACGGCGAAAATTGCCAGCTAAAGTATCTTGAAAACCAGCGATTGCTACTTTATTTTTCCGAAACGCCTTCATCCAATCAGACAGTAAAACACTCGAATGGCTTCATCTGTCTTCTCGTATAGTTCTTTCCAGCGTTGATTCTACAACAGTACCCGGTGGATACAGAACCTAACACTCCTTATTGACACATCGAAGTTTTGGAACAGAATAACTACAAACACAGCCTTCAAAAGCGAGCGATGTATCTCATTCTGTATCAATTTGTTAGAATCGAAAGTCTCGTAGGGTAAGCCTCGTCTCTCCTACTAAATTATTCGTAATATTGCCTATCTAGTGACCGCAATTCTCAGGACTACTTTTTACCCGGCAATCGGTGAATAGTGGAACGGTCGTAGTGATTTAATAACAACATCTGTATTTAAGTGCCGTCAATTTGTTTAAATTGGTCTACTTCTGATTGTTGTATTTTTAAAAGTACATAAGAGTATAAATAAAGAGTGTGTGAAGGCCTCAATCCCTACATTCAAATGTCTTCTTTACTTTAAATCCTGAAGTAAGGGTAGGCATAACACATCACATCACACATATTATCAGCCTCTTTTAATCCACTTCCCCTGCTGGACATAGGCCTCTCCCATTACCTATGCGTATGGATGCAAGGGAGGTTAAAATAATACCGTGCTAGGCAAAGGTATTGGCGATCGCAGTAGTGTGTCTACTGTGATCACGCTGCTGGCCATTGTCAATATTCAATGAATGAATGGTCAGTGATACTTCAATCGCTTAGTTGACTCTTACGACAGCCACGGGAAGAGTTGACGAAGGGTAGGTATCTTCGACAATGAAATAAATAAATATTTAATGAATGTATGAACAGGAGAAGTTTTTCCCAGTGCTAGTGGCCACACGCGATATCGGGAGTTGGGTCCGCTAAGTAATGAGAGGCTCCCGATGCCGAGTTAGTTCCTACATCGTGCGGTTTCGTGATCCAACTGGTCGCCATTATTTTACCTGTAATAAATAATGTATTCAAATATATTGGGAAGCATTCAAAGAGTTTTCGTTTAGAATGTCATCGGTGTGGTGGTTTTCAGTTGCTTGTGATTTTCACGTACCTATACAAAAAATATTAATTAATCAAAGTGCTTATTTGCATAGTGCGTGGTCTTCAAAATTTGCAATTTCTACATAATCTGAGATATGACTTGCTATTTGTATTATTTGAGTTGACAGTCCTTCAGTTCATTGAAGTCAGAACGTGGTACCTGCAGTATATTTGAGTAGTACCTATATGGTACCAAAACTTGGGCGAGTTATAAAATGATTGCTCCTTAGTTTTTGATACTGTTTTTTAATTTTCCCCAAGTAAGTTACACTACTCAATAATTTATAAATATTGGATGTCATATATATCAATAAAAATACAAAGAAAACTAATATAAAAAAACACAAATTAAAATATTTTTTTAATAAATAATTTGATTTGATTTTTCACAAGAACTTCAATTTGATTTAAAGGTGGTTAATGGGTATAAAGGTGGTTATCTATTTAAAGTTTTTTGATCGCTTTTCTACGTTCAACTTAAATCGAACACGTCCCCTTTGGTTCTGTTACGAACAAAAATTTAACAACTTCATGCCTTTAAACAAAATATGTTTTGGGAATTACGTGTTCTAGAGATCTCAAAAAGTTGGTGTAATAAAAACTGGGGTCCTATTTTTAAGTAATATTACTTCGAAAGTTAAAAAATGATATTATAAAACTCATAACTTATGCGAAGTCTGAAAGTCGAAACAGCTCTTAAAAGAAGGTATGTTATTATAATTAAACTCACGTTAAATTTATATTCACAACTGTTATTGTTTCTGCACAAGACATAATTTTACTTAGTTATTTAAATTAGTGAGGTTGATTCTATACGGTTCTATTAGTTAAAATGTAAGTGATTATTGTGGGACATTAATTGTATTTAGTTATCGTACATTTCATTTATGTAGGTAATGTGATTGTAGGTAATCCTGATAAGCTTTTTAATTAAATAATGCAACGCAGCCTTGCGGCATTAGTCAAAGGTATGCACATGACTGTGTGTGTACACATTTTAACCTTACGTTCAAGGCACAAGGTGTATGCATATATTCTAATGTCCTTGCCTGTAGTTTGCGGAAACAAAGCTGGAATAATTAACAACGGAGTTTCGCCTTGTAAAGTTGTGAAGGAATGCGGCGCGACGATGCCTAGGGACTTAAGTCTGATTGGTACACATAACATATTATGCTTAGATTGTGAATTCTGTACACTTGAACTAAGTTTCTGCTTAAGATGTGGGAACCGCGACAAACAGACGGTGGCGGTCAAATGGTCCATTTATTGTGACTATTAACCATTTGTAAACCAGCATCAAATTATACCTTAAAAAGGTTACGTAAGATACATGTCCTAAAGGAGACATCGTTATTTTTCTGTTGATTTTGTTTTGTGCGTTGGTGACGTTAGAAAAAATGAGGGAGATAAAATTATTGCCGAAATTTCCTGAATAATCCAAAGGTAACATTTCTGTGAAATCGGATAATAAGCCTTTAATCAAAACACTTTTTACTTGAAGAGAATCGGATACAAATTAAATTAAACGGCATAAAAAACAATTACAACGACGCGAAACAATAAATATTATGGCAGCTTGGCCGGGTACATAAACAAAGCAGAGTCCAATAAAAAAACGAAGAAAAATGTTAATGTGGAAATTGTGAGAGTGTACCACAAATTCACAGAGCATTATAAATGAAATAGCCAGCGTCTGAGAGCATCTTTTTTAATTAACGTTTTGGAAATAAAAAGCTTTGTTGGAAAATCCTCTTTTTAGATGAGTGTTTTGTGTATTAGCTTTGTTCTAATAATGAAATGAACATTGAAAACGGTTTTGTGAGCTTTAAATAATGTCAGTAAACATTTGGGTGGAGGTTAGCCGCGGATAAGTATAGGGCAACGGTCCCACGTTTCGAAAGCCCAAAAGGGGTTTTTCATAGCTGCTTTAGCCGTACGCCGCGCCGGATATTGGGTCGAAATTAATTTGTAACGTTGATTTATTACTAAATATTGGGGTAAAAGCAAGCTGTCGCTGAAGAGCATAGAGGCTCATCCGGCCTCATTGTGGACCTACAAAATGCGGGCTTTTGAGATTTGTGAGAATTTGTATCTAAAGGTGAGTGTTTTTCAAAAAATCCACTTTTATGAAATATGAAATTTGGTAATTTTTATGACTCGCGACTGATTAGAAAATTTCCCAAACATTTCATACTTATTTCGTAAATGTGGCTTTCCTTTAAACGCTCAGGTAAGGTAGGAGTACCAGGCACGCTCAAAGGTCGACCTTTGACTACTGATACCTACTTTTGCGTTACTTAGTTCAAATCTAAAATATTGGTAATTTCTGTACATCCAGACTAGAAGATTGTGTCACAAGAGGTCAAAATGATATATTCTCGGCGAGATGCCAGAGCGTTCATTGAAGCCCGAAGTGGTGGATTCTAAAGTAAAATCCGAAGCGTGATGAGGGATGTAAGCGAAAATAATTTTGATAGGTACCGTGTTACACTTTTTCATAACGACACAGATTTTAAGGGGTGAAAGTATATTTATTTATTTGTTTAAAACTTTATGGCACAGAAGAAAAAAAAATGTTCATAAGGCGGACTTAATGTTATGAAGCATTCTCTACCAGTCAACGTTCGGGCAAAGCAGAGAACACGTATGTAGGCGGTGCAAGAAACAGAACAAAGTTGTTAACCGAATTAGAAGTATAAGTCCTAGTAAACTGAAATTAGCATAGTCAATACTTATGTCCTTTTTCATCATGATGTCCTTTCCCGACCTTGCCGATTATTAATTTGAAATGTGCGCTAGATTACAATATATTTCTGAAGACTCAAATATATAATAAATTTAATACTAACACATATTTAGTCACTGGAACAAAAGTTGGAATAGGCCTCAATTAGAACAGTATTAATATTCTGTTTCAAGTTTCAAGTTTGTCTCAAACGTATGTTCCGACGTGAGCATTCTATGTCCATTTCGTTTAAAATTCTCTTTAGAGCTGCGCTTAAAGTAGTTTCAATAAGGTTTATCTAAGATGCACTGTCAACAAACTCCATTAGAGGTAGCTTTATACTTTACTAATTAACTAGCTACGTACTTATCATAAGCAAGGGGCCCATTTTACTCGAGAAAGTAGCAACTATAATAACTGTGATGTGGCTGCGATGAGTATATGAGAATACTTCGTCGGTTGACAAGCGAAACTCACTAAGTAGGTAACAAATACCTTCTTAACCTTTTGGGCGCCATCGACTGATATATTGGCACTGCAGGTTCAACGCCAAAGACCGATATATAAGTCCTGGACCACAGAGCAATATAAACCTACACGCATGTGCATAAATCACATTCAGTTTTGACATTTCACTGACGTGGCGTCTGAGTGACAGCTTTTGTATTTGACGTGGCGTCAAAAAGGTTAAACTAAAGCTCGTATCTCAGTTCCGATTCAGTACCGACATACGAGGATGCTAAGAGTAGTGACACTTTTTATAGTGAGTTATGGTTGTCAGCCGACGACTTTTACTTTCATAGAATTTTTATTTTTTTATTTATTTCCCTTATCTGATCTGCTAGATAGGACCCATACCTGGCTGGTGCAATGGCGCATTAGAGCTAGCGCACAAAAGTCTAACCACATCACATTTACTCTTAGAAAAGAGAACTGTCCACCTGTCAAACTTGGTTCTACTGTTCTCCCGGACACTACATGTATAAAATACCTCGGATTCCATCTGGATAGGAGACTTACCTGGAAAATCCACTTGAAAAAGAAAAGAGATGAAATAAATTTAAAATTCAGAAATCTCCAATGGCTTGTTGGAAGAAACTCTGTCCTCTCTGTTGATAACAAGCTTCTAATATACAACTCTGTCCTGAAACCTATTTGGACCTATGGCATACCACTATGGAGCACTGCTTGCAAATCAAATATCCTGTGCCTTCAACGCGTACAGAATAATATCTTACGCACAATAGCTGATGCTCCATGGTTCTCCAGAAATAATGAAATACATGACCACCTTGGGGTGCCCACTGTTCAGGAAGAAATAGACAGATATAAAAGAAAATATTTGGACCGCTTGGCTATTCATCCTAATGCCCTGGCAACAAAACTTCTTGAGCCTCTCACTGTGAAGAGGTTAAAAAGGAAGAATATAATATAGAAGGATGGTAGAGGCGCTGGCTTCTCCACCTACAATGTCACCAGGCACGCAACCAATCAGCTTATAGTCTTACGACTGATCGCCGATGAAATATGAAAGAAAAAAAAAATTATTTCCCAAAAGCCAACTACTACATCAAAATTAATTATAATAACAAAGAAGTTTATGAGATAACAGATTAGGTACAGTAAGTAGATTTTAAGAACAACAGTAGCCGTCACACTAGGCCAAGCCTGTATCGAAGACCATGGAAGACCAGCGCTGGGCTGTAATTACAGGCCCCAGCTATATGCTGAATTGAGGATTGTTTTGTGGCAAACTTTGTTTCTTGTCCGTTGAAATGTGTCATTATATTATATATACACGATGATTCTTAATCCGTGATCAGGAACCATTTTTTCTAACTCAGTAATTGATGGCGATTACGTTAAAGTAGTAATTACGTGAAAACAAATTTATGTATTTTTTAATCATGTTTTAATTTTGAATTAAATTTTATCCTAAAATCCTTGTCACTGTACTACTACCCTATCGGAATTAATGAGGTTGTATTGTAATCTCTTTACAAAGTTATTAGCAATTGTCAATTTATGAGTAAATCTTGCCCATGACATTGTCAATCACTCTTGTCATACGCATAATAAACAAAGTCATAGTCACGGATATTGAATGAGAAAATTATAATTATTCACCAAAAATCATGCCTCCACCACATCCGTACTGAAACATACAGCGTTACGATACTGTACGTTTCTCAATACAAACGAATACCACAAGGCGAACCCAACAGTTATTTCACGGACTTCATCCAAACATTCCGATCCCCGGACACAATTTAATAAATCGCATGCACCAAAAATCTTCGCGACTTCGGACAGTCTACAGTGCCACAACATGCTCGAGCACCCGGACGACCTCGTCATCATCCTGCCGATCTGGATCAACAAATCTTAAGATTCTTTGCTGAAGATTTCGAGTGAATCAATCCAATCACAGGAACAATCAAGCGGATCTGTGTCAAGAACAACTGTGGACATTTTGAACACTTGTTAAATTATGTTTATAATAATGTTTATTGATTTAGTTGGTCAGGTATGCAGTTTTATTGTTTTTATTTAATTATTAAATTGTACTGTTTGAAAACAAATTGCTTTAATTCCTCAAGATTTTACCAAGTTTAGGTAATGCACGTTAACATAATCTCCTATGTTCGTTGTTATCAGTGTTGCACTGATAAGATAATGAGTAGATAGAAGTCTTTATTGACATAAGATCCGTCAAATTCCCGTTTCCCGCCATACTGATGGCACTTGACGTATCGTAGTTAAACTTTATACTGTAGGATGACCATGTATTAAGTGGTAATTTGTTTTAATTAGGTTTTCACTTTTAATTAATTAAACAGTGAAGAAATAACTTGAGACCTCGCCGAATAAGTTTAATTTTGGCTAAATTTTAATATTTTTCTACTCCTGATCACGGATTAAGAATCATCGTGTATATATATATATATTATATTCTATCGCGAAGACTGAGAAGACTGAGAAATAAATTAGATAACCGTGATATTTGACTTCTAGTGACGTTTTTTTTCAACCAAATACTAAAAACAATCAAACACTTTTATTTCATTCAAACCCCTTCCTCGTCATCTTGCGAATGTTTTTGCATTTATAGTAAAACCGCAGCATGGAACTCGAACTTAATTTGTATTTATTAGCAATGCCGATAGAGCATTGATTCGATTAATCAAAATAAATATATTTCAGGTTTTTAGAGCACTATAGATTCTTCGTCAGCAAGGTACATAAAATACACAATCGCAATACTGGCAAAAAGTGTAGTATATTTAAGTAGTAAATCTAGTATATAGTAGTAGTCATTTCGGAGTACACGTCTAATACAAATCTCGGATCACAATAATTGCAATTAAAATCAAATACACAAATCATTAAAATGACAACCTCGAAATGTATGTATACAACCTGCATCATGGTTTTAGTAGTAAAATTTTGGTGATTTCAAAGCTCATAAGAAAAAGTCATGGTAAAAGTAATTCGGTCCGGAATGCATATTTTTACAATCATTCGTTATTTTGGAAAGGAAATAAACCCTATCCTTGTATCCCTATCCTCTGATGACGTAGTCTTTGCTGTGTTGGAGAAGAATAAGACTTACCTGACACGAGTTATCGTGGTTCTACCACAGATGGATATGGTTTGACCTGACAGCCGACACAGAGACTCCAATACTGAGGAGAAACTCAAGGCGTACGAATGTACAGCTACTCGAAGTTAGTTACTTTTTTTTCTCTTCTACCCAATAATTCCTCAATACATCATCATCATAATTCTTTAGAGGCTCTTGTCAGTGGAGTAATCACCATTACGTTGTTCTCTCTGCTTCATGGTTCAGCTCCTGATTTAATACGTCATTATGTGTACTTTGTATGAGAATACCTAGTATCTTCTTATCTACCAAATCCAATAGAATAGTAAGTATGTATTACATAAACGAAGATTTATGTTTTTTTTCCCTGCTTACGTTTAGCAAAAGATATTCATGAAAATGCTTAAATAGAATTCACACAATCATAGACATGGTAGGCAGCCTGACGTAGCGATGACAAAAGCCTGACGATGACAAAAAAAAAGCTGGTAGCGAGGACAAAAAATGACAATTTTTCTCTATCACACCTGGGTTAATGTCCACGTCTCGCTTCCGAAGCATTGCATGATAATGTCGCTTACGTAACGCGATTCTTTTAGTACTTCTAAAAATGATAGGAACCCGAGTTCTAGTGTGGTAATATTTCGGGACTTAACTTACACGTTCACACAGTTTTTTCTAACTTTGAGCATTTATTTAACGTAACTGCCATATATAGTATAAGCGTTACGTAAGCAACATTCTCGTGGAATGCCCCTTCCATACATTCAATGCTCTACACATGTAAGTCTTTATAAATCGCTCTCTGATGGTTCAAGTTATCTTTCCTTTCCAGTGAGAACAAACACGACCCATTTTTCAATAAACGTTACTGGTAAAAAGGAGAGACCGCGAAGCGTGTTGTGTAGGTACAACGACTTCCATGAGTCTTACTTACTATGCAATAAAAAGCGCCATTCGTATAAAGATAATGTCGCAACATGAAATTGCTTTCGCATATAAAATGTTTATTTTTCTGCACGTCTTCTGTCTTCAATTTTATTCTCCAAAAGACATGTAAATGGGAATCATAATCGGCCAGCTTTATTTTACGGCACATAAGTTAAACACCCACATAACGCGCTCCCACTTCATCTTCTCATCGTCACACAATTTTACACTTTAAAAAATATACTGTAAAATATTCCTTATGCGTGTGATAATAAGGCGTTATCTGCTGAAAGTAATGTCGGTGCAGAAGAACGTGGAATGTTGGTTGTGCTTTAAAAAACCGCGTTCATTTGTCACAGGCAGATGCAGTCGAATCTTTTTTGGGGCCAGGAAGTGTTTGCTGGATTTTGCGTTGATTGAAGTTGGAAAAACTATTCGGGGAAGATTTACAGCCTTAAAAATAATTGTCATCAATATCATAATCCCACTAATAGCATAATCTTTATACCTAGGTACTTAAATTTTTTTTTTCTGAAATTCCTGACAATTGTCCCAAGGTTTAGGTGAATTGTCGATATTTTTTGCAATGGTCTCACCAGTGTTGGCCATACTCCAGGTGCTCAACGTTACCCAGCGTTTGTCGGCTATTTTCTTATCGCGTATGCTCCGATATTGCTTGCTTGCTGAATACAAGGATCTTATTAATAATTAGCACCTTTAATGTACTGTATTCTGATAAATAAATAATATTGAATTTGAATTTCGTCGGCTGACAACCAAAACTCACTATAAAAACTGTCACTACTCTTCGCAACCTCTTATGTCAGTATTGAATCAGAACTGAGATACGATCTCTATTTCAAGTACCTAGGTATTTGTTACTTAGTGAGTTTTGGTTGTCAACCGACGATTTGATATTTTAGATACGTCTTTAACGATTCCAAGGACCAACTAGGTAGAACGGTGGGAACCAGAGACCCTGAGTCGGGCCACCTTACCTGGACTTTTATGCGCCAGACAGTATACCAACCGAACAAGATGATGGGTGGTTGGGCTAAGAGCCGTATCCGCTTCCACCATTGATGTGGAGTATTTAGGTATATGCTGCTGATTTATTCAAGTTCTTTTGATACATTTTATGTTGGTGACATATTAATGCGGATCGTCTGATGATAAGCGATAACCGTAGCCCGTGAACGCCTGCAAAAAGAGAAACAGTAATATTGACAATTTTTGCACCTGTCACCATGCTGAAATAGGGACCTGAGTGTGGTCCCTAAACGCTCCTTGCGTGGCCTCCCTTAAAAGTCAGGTGATTGAGCGGTGTCCTTTGACATGGACGGGGGAAAAATTGCCGGGTTTTTTGTGATGAATCAAGGTGAGCGTCAGAGGGAGCTAAATTATGATTTGTGTAACGTGCCTCCTGGTCGGGTTATGGGGATGGACGGACGTAATGGGGCTTTCAAATATTAGGCGTGTTGTTGGGTTTATGATTATGGCTACACAAGTACACACCAAGAATGGAAACCTTATTGAAGAATACATTATTATACTTTTGCAAATGCATAATTTTAATTAACACCAACATGACTTCTCCGAAGTTGCAAATGGTTCCATGATACTTTCCGAAACATCATTGGCCATTACCATTTTTGTACCATCGTCATCATCAGCCTATGATAGTTCACTGCTGGACGTAGGCCTCTCCTATTAACTATGCGTATAGACGCATTATGAGATAAATGCCCATAATCGTCAAGCTGGGTAAGCGGATTGGCGATCGCAGTAATGTGTCCCCTATGGCGACGCTGCTGCCCATCATCAATCTTTTATCAAATAATGGTCAGTGACACTTCAATTCCTTAGTCGACTCTCGAGCGACACCCATAGGAGGAGTTGGGGTAGTGACGAATGTATTCTTACTGCCGTCACCACACGGCCACATTTTTGTACCGAATATACCGAATTCAGGACTTTTTTGAGTTTCCAACAAAGCAAACAAATAATGTATTTATCCATCGACCCGTGAGTGAGCGGAATCCATCCGACAACCAAAATGACAAATGGATATAGAAATCACACAATAAGGAAATGGACCGATTGCGCCTCTTTTTATCTCCTTTCTGTGGTATTAAGTTGCTATGTAAATCCGCGGATATTAATGTTTACGACCAAGTTCGTGGGAGGCGAGATGTTTACAAAGTACACTGCAGTCTCTGCAGTCCTAGAATGTATTAAGTTATGTGTTGTTTAAGATATATGACGATATATTATCCATTCAAAGTGCAATTTTCTCTGGGCAACATCCTACTTAATAATTTGTTCAAGCTTAATTTCACCGTGCCTTTTAAAATTTTGAACTATTAAAAACATTATTAACTATAATATAAGTCTAAATAAAATTAAAGAAAAAAA
Organism: Thaumatotibia leucotreta; assembly: GCA_025490895.1. NCBI lineage: Eukaryota > Metazoa > Arthropoda > Insecta > Lepidoptera > Tortricidae > Thaumatotibia > Thaumatotibia leucotreta. Next base: position 36,038 of record JALPQI010001300.1, on the reverse strand, counting down.
AACCTTTTTAAAAACAAGCTTTTATTATTTGTTTATAAAATGAACTAAAAAGTCAAAAATAAATTAACTCTAAAAAGAAATATAACACTTTGTAACTTAATTGTAACCTTTAACGATAAATAAGCGTCTTCGTCTAGGACAAAATAATTCCATAATTGTACAAATTTATTTAATTTTAACACTAAAACTTTTCACCATACATAATTATTCAATCTCGTCCCCCCTCTTTATCATAGTCCCCATTTATAAATAAAAGCGTGTTACATTTAATACAACACAACATATTCCTCAAGCTATCACAATGTAACACGCTTTCATTTATAAATGGGGACTATGATAAAGAGGGGGGACGAGATTGAATAATTATGTATGGTGAAAAGTTTTAGTGTTAAAATTAAATAAATTTGTACAATTATGGAATTATTTTGTCCTAGACGAAGACGCTTATTTATCGTTAAAGGTTACAATTAAGTTACAAAGTGTTATATTTCTTTTTAGAGTTAATTTATTTTTGACTTTTTAGTTCATTTTATAAACAAATAATAAAAGCTTGTTTTTAAAAAGGTTTTTTTTTTCTTTAATTTTATTTTTAACTTTTTAGTACCTCTATTTTTAATTCGAGATTTACTACGACGTAGTTCGCAGCGCGTAGCAGCGTTATTCCGTTATGAAGTCCGTAGTTCGTTCACATGATATGTAATATGTACTGATTTAAATATCAATAATGTTGAAATTATGTAATCACTTGTTAGTTATTTGTAACGTTTCTCATTCTATCCATTTCTTTTAATGCATCAACATTACAAGGTTTCTTCGACGTCAACTTGGAGCAGTCAAGTTCTTCGATTTGAAGACCTTCCAAAGACCTAACTCGGCTTAAAGCTACATAAGCTTGACCAGCAGCGAACAATTTGGAGCCTAGATAAATAACAGCATGATCTACAGTAGTTCCCTGCATTTTATGCACAGTTGAAGCCCAAGACAAGACAATCGGGAGCATTCTTCTTTCAGCTGTGCCGTGATTACATTTAGCAGGAAATTGAACTGATTTAGGGTGTATTATGTGAATGCTATCGTTACCAAAGTCTACGCAAAGATGACAATGATAACAATCGTGGAAGATAAGTAGGAGATGAGGCACTAATTTTATATTTGGTCACATGATGGGGATAGCATCTCTTCGTGCAAATATTACACACTTTATCACAAAATGTATTTATCGCATTATTAAAGTACTCAATGCTAGCACGTTGCACATTCCTCTGGTTAGTCTTTTTCTGCCGTTCATTCTGTGCTGTTACAATGCGTTCCTCTGCTGTTTGTGATAACTGTCTTGCTTGCCTGAGCATTCTGTTCCTGTCGAGCCTGGCCAAGTGTTCTTCTTGTAATTAATTTTTTCTTCTCTCTTGTGTACGTATTCTGTCGATATCTTGTCTAATTATGCGTTGTTCTAGAGTTTCGTTTTTCCTTCTCTCTTGTGTATTTATTCTATTGATATCTTGCCTATTTGTATGTTGTTCTAGAGATTCGTTTTTCTTTCTCTCTTGTGTATGTATTCTGTCGGTATTTTGCCTATGTGTGCGTTGTTCTAACGATTCGTTTTCTCTATGTTTAGCAGAAGCTGAACTTATTTTATCTAAGCGTTGCCAGTTGTGGACATCGCTTTCATTAGCAATTTTCTCCTGTCTCTTCAATTTCGCCTTCTTTGTGTACGTCGTTTTCTTTGTGTAGTTGTTTCTGTTTTCTTCATGTTATTCCCACGATTATAGGACAAATAACGGTCCATCCCCCCAGAGGTCCGTTGTAGAGGGATAAGGGCTACAATACAGCAGGGTTCGCCCTGGTACTCTGAGGCGCAACGTTAGCGGCAAGACATGTTTATACACCCTCATACCATTCAGCCCTTGGCACGTGCTCACCTTGGCATTGGGTCATCCATCCAATCAATCATATATATATGGGACGAAAGCAAGAGACTCGTCAAGACGAACCAAACGAGACCAAACTCGATGGGGTTGCGTCGTTTAATTACGGAGTTCCTATGGCCACCTTCCGGCTCCATCATCAGACCCTGGTTACCATATAGTATCAAAGTACTCGTCAAGACTAATCCAATGAGCCCAAACTCGATAGGGTTGCATCGTTTAATTACGGAGTTCCTATGGCCACCTTCCGGCTCCATCATCAGACCCTGGTTACCATATAGTATCAAAGTACTCGTCAAGACTAATCCAATGAGCTCAAACTCGATAGGCTTGCATCGTTTAATTATGGAGTTCCTATGGCCACCTTCCGGCTCCATCATCAGACCCTGGTTACCATATAGTATCAAAGTACTCGTCAAGACTAATCCAATGAGCTCAAACTCGATAGGGTTGCATCGTTTAATTACGGAGTTCCTATGGCCACCTTCCGGCTCCATCATCAGACCCTGGTTACCATATAGTATCAAAGTACTCGTCAAGACTAATCCAATGAGCCCAAACTCGATAGGGTTGCATCGTTTAATTACCGAGTTCCTATGGCCACCTTCCGGCTCCAACATCAGACCCTGGTTACCATATAGTATCAAAGTACTCGTCAAGACTAATCCAATGAGCCCAAACTCGATAGGGTTGCATCGTTTAATTACCGAGTTCGTATGGCCACCTTCCGGCTCCATCATCAGACCCTGGTTACCATATAGTATCAAAGTACTCGTCAAGACTAATCCAATGAGCCCAAACTCGATAGGGTTGCATCGTTTAATTACCGAGTTCCTATGGCCACCTTCCGGCTCTAACATCAGACCCTGGTTACCATATAGTATCAAAGTACTCGTCAAGACTAATCCAATGAGCCCAAACTCGATAGGGTTGCATCGTTTAATTACGGAGTTCCTATGGCCACCTTCCGGCTCCATCATCAGACCCTGGTTACCATATAGTATCAAAGTACTCGTCAAGACTAATTCAATGAGCTCAAACTCGATAGGGTTGCATCGTTTAATTACGGAGTTCCTATGGCCACCTTCCGGCTCCATCATCAGACCCTGGTTACCATATAGTATCAAAGTACTCGTCAAGACTAATCCAATGAGCCCAAACTCGATAGGGTTGTATCGTTTAATTACCGAGTTCCTATGGCCACCTTCCGGCTCCATCATCAGACCCTGGTTACCATATAGTATCAAAGTACTCGTCAAGACTAATCCAATGAGCCCAAACTCGATAGGGTTGCATCGTTTAATTACCGAGTTCCTATGGCCACCTTCCGGCTCTAACATCAGACCCTGGTTACCATATAGTATCAAAGTACTCGTCAAGACTAATCCAATGAGCCCAAACTCGATAGGGTTGCATCGTTTAATTACCGAGTTCCTATGGCCACCTTCCGGCTCTAACATCAGACCCTGGTTACCATATAGTATCAAAGTACTCGTCAAGACTAATCCAATGAGCCCAAACTCGATAGGGTTGCATCGTTTAATTACGGAGTTCCTATGGCCACCTTCCGGCTCCATCATCAGACCCTGGTTACCATATAGTATCAAAGTACTCGTCAAGACTAATTCAATGAGCTCAAACTCGATAGGGTTGCATCGTTTAATTACGGAGTTCCTATGGCCACCTTCCGGCTCCATCATCAGACCCTGGTTACCATATAGTATCAAAGTACTTGTCAAGACGAATCTAATGAGCTCAAACTCGATAGGGTTGCATCATTTAATTACGGAGTTCCTATGGCCACCTTCCAGCTCCATCATCAGATCAGCTCTATGTCACAATAACATTGCATTGTCATCCGATTTATACATGCATTCTAAATTTCAGCTCAATCGGAAACCGAGAAGTGGATCAAATTTAAGTTGCAAGATTTGATTACAGAACGACAGACAACGGGACAGGTGAAACTAAATAAAAGCTTGTAAAAAGTGTGACGTTTTCAACGTCAATTACGTTCGTCCTTTTCTACGTTGCTGTAATAAATTTAAAAATGGCTACAAATAATATTGTAAGCATAGCATCTAACATACTTTTCTCAAACATGCAATAAAATGTTGTAGTTACGTGCCTAAAAAGCGGCCGGGAAGTACCTCGTTGCCGGCCTAGGCCGGCAAGTGCCTCTTTTTTAATTTTCATGTGCCATAGAGTTGTGAGGTTGTGATCTGGCATCTTGGCTTTTAGCCAATAATTATCTGTAAGTAATATTTGTGTTAAAAAAATGACTGGCTAATATTTTGCAGTTATAATTAGGTATTTAAATTATATAATTTAAAATATGTAAAATAACTACTCAAAATAATATTTAAAAACCGGCTAAGTGCGAGTCGGACTCGCGCGCGAAGGGTTCCGTACCATTATCAATTTATTATTAAAAAATACAGTTAAATCAACCTAGCTCAAAAACTATAGGAGATAATTTAATCAAACCAAAAATCGTTGATAGAGTTTATTAATGTGCATAACATATATTTTTTTTAGAATTTTATATCGCGTAGTTTAAAAAATAGAGGGGGGGGGGACATATTTTGAGACTTTGAGAGCTGATATCTCGAAAACGATTTGCTTAAATAAAAATGAGATTTATAAACCTTCATATCATTTTCAAAGACCTTTCTATTAATACCCCACAAGCTTATATACAACTAAAAAATTTTTTCTGTACCTCAGTTACATGTATGGAGGGCCCCCACCCCAATGGTTTTTTTTTACAATTTAGTATCATAATCCTGTAGCGGTTCATACAACACATATCCTTACCAAATTTCGTTACTGTAGCATGTATAGTTTCCAAGTAAATCGGCTGTGACAGACGGACAGACGGACAGACGGACAGACGGACATGACGAATCTATAAGGGTTCCGTTTTTGCCATTTTGGCTACGGAACCCTAAAAAGCAGTATTATAAGGTGCGATCCGTCGGCCCCGATCACCGCATGCGATTAATTGGACCCAACAGACCGCGACCGTCTAATACCGCTTTTTAAAAGGAAAAATATGCACCTTTCAAACAGGTCAAACTTTAAAATAAAATTAAAGAAAAAAAAAACCTTTTTAAAAACAAGCTTTTATTATTTGTTTATAAAATGAACTAAAAAGTCAAAAATAAATTAACTCTAAAAAGAAATATAACACTTTGTAACTTAATTGTAACCTTTAACGATAAATAAGCGTCTTCGTCTAGGACAAAATAATTCCATAATTGTACAAATTTATTTAATTTTAACACTAAAACTTTTCACCATACATAATTATTCAATCTCGTCCCCCCTCTTTATCATAGTCCCCATTTATAAATAAAAGCGTGTTACATTTAATACAACACAACATATTCCTCAAGCTATCACAATGTAACACGCTTTCATTTATAAATGGGGACTATGATAAAGAGGGGGGACGAGATTGAATAATTATGTATGGTGAAAAGTTTTAGTGTTAAAATTAAATAAATTTGTACAATTATGGAATTATTTTGTCCTAGACGAAGACGCTTATTTATCGTTAAAGGTTACAATTAAGTTACAAAGTGTTATATTTCTTTTTAGAGTTAATTTATTTTTGACTTTTTAGTTCATTTTATAAACAAATAATAAAAGCTTGTTTTTAAAAAGGTTTTTTTTTTCTTTAATTTTATTTTTAACTTTTTAGTACCTCTATTTTTAATTCGAGATTTACTACGACGTAGTTCGCAGCGCGTAGCAGCGTTATTCCGTTATGAAGTCCGTAGTTCGTTCACATGATATGTAATATGTACTGATTTAAATATCAATAATGTTGAAATTATGTAATCACTTGTTAGTTATTTGTAACGTTTCTCATTCTATCCATTTCTTTTAATGCATCAACATTACAAGGTTTCTTCGACGTCAACTTGGAGCAGTCAAGTTCTTCGATTTGAAGACCTTCCAAAGACCTAACTCGGCTTAAAGCTACATAAGCTTGACCAGCAGCGAACAATTTGGAGCCTAGATAAATAACAGCATGATCTACAGTAGTTCCCTGCATTTTATGCACAGTTGAAGCCCAAGACAAGACAATCGGGAGCATTCTTCTTTCAGCTGTGCCGTGATTACATTTAGCAGGAAATTGAACTGATTTAGGGTGTATTATGTGAATGCTATCGTTACCAAAGTCTACGCAAAGATGACAATGATAACAATCGTGGAAGATAAGTAGGAGATGAGGCACTAATTTTATATTTGGTCACATGATGGGGATAGCATCTCTTCGTGCAAATATTACACACTTTATCACAAAATGTATTTATCGCATTATTAAAGTACTCAATGCTAGCACGTTGCACATTCCTCTGGTTAGTCTTTTTCTGCCGTTCATTCTGTGCTGTTACAATGCGTTCCTCTGCTGTTTGTGATAACTGTCTTGCTTGCCTGAGCATTCTGTTCCTGTCGAGCCTGGCCAAGTGTTCTTCTTGTAATTAATTTTTTCTTCTCTCTTGTGTACGTATTCTGTCGATATCTTGTCTAATTATGCGTTGTTCTAGAGTTTCGTTTTTCCTTCTCTCTTGTGTATTTATTCTATTGATATCTTGCCTATTTGTATGTTGTTCTAGAGATTCGTTTTTCTTTCTCTCTTGTGTATGTATTCTGTCGGTATTTTGCCTATGTGTGCGTTGTTCTAACGATTCGTTTTCTCTATGTTTAGCAGAAGCTGAACTTATTTTATCTAAGCGTTGCCAGTTGTGGACATCGCTTTCATTAGCAATTTTCTCCTGTCTCTTCAATTTCGCCTTCTTTGTGTACGTCGTTTTCTTTGTGTAGTTGTTTCTGTTTTCTTCATGTTATTCCCACGATTATAGGACAAATAACGGTCCATCCCCCCAGAGGTCCGTTGTAGAGGGATAAGGGCTACAATACAGCAGGGTTCGCCCTGGTACTCTGAGGCGCAACGTTAGCGGCAAGACATGTTTATACACCCTCATACCATTCAGCCCTTGGCACGTGCTCACCTTGGCATTGGGTCATCCATCCAATCAATCATATATATATGGGACGAAAGCAAGAGACTCGTCAAGACGAACCAAACGAGACCAAACTCGATGGGGTTGCGTCGTTTAATTACGGAGTTCCTATGGCCACCTTCCGGCTCCATCATCAGACCCTGGTTACCATATAGTATCAAAGTACTCGTCAAGACTAATCCAATGAGCCCAAACTCGATAGGGTTGCATCGTTTAATTACGGAGTTCCTATGGCCACCTTCCGGCTCCATCATCAGACCCTGGTTACCATATAGTATCAAAGTACTCGTCAAGACTAATCCAATGAGCTCAAACTCGATAGGCTTGCATCGTTTAATTATGGAGTTCCTATGGCCACCTTCCGGCTCCATCATCAGACCCTGGTTACCATATAGTATCAAAGTACTCGTCAAGACTAATCCAATGAGCTCAAACTCGATAGGGTTGCATCGTTTAATTACGGAGTTCCTATGGCCACCTTCCGGCTCCATCATCAGACCCTGGTTACCATATAGTATCAAAGTACTCGTCAAGACTAATCCAATGAGCCCAAACTCGATAGGGTTGCATCGTTTAATTACCGAGTTCCTATGGCCACCTTCCGGCTCCAACATCAGACCCTGGTTACCATATAGTATCAAAGTACTCGTCAAGACTAATCCAATGAGCCCAAACTCGATAGGGTTGCATCGTTTAATTACCGAGTTCGTATGGCCACCTTCCGGCTCCATCATCAGACCCTGGTTACCATATAGTATCAAAGTACTCGTCAAGACTAATCCAATGAGCCCAAACTCGATAGGGTTGCATCGTTTAATTACCGAGTTCCTATGGCCACCTTCCGGCTCTAACATCAGACCCTGGTTACCATATAGTATCAAAGTACTCGTCAAGACTAATCCAATGAGCCCAAACTCGATAGGGTTGCATCGTTTAATTACGGAGTTCCTATGGCCACCTTCCGGCTCCATCATCAGACCCTGGTTACCATATAGTATCAAAGTACTCGTCAAGACTAATTCAATGAGCTCAAACTCGATAGGGTTGCATCGTTTAATTACGGAGTTCCTATGGCCACCTTCCGGCTCCATCATCAGACCCTGGTTACCATATAGTATCAAAGTACTCGTCAAGACTAATCCAATGAGCCCAAACTCGATAGGGTTGTATCGTTTAATTACCGAGTTCCTATGGCCACCTTCCGGCTCCATCATCAGACCCTGGTTACCATATAGTATCAAAGTACTCGTCAAGACTAATCCAATGAGCCCAAACTCGATAGGGTTGCATCGTTTAATTACCGAGTTCCTATGGCCACCTTCCGGCTCTAACATCAGACCCTGGTTACCATATAGTATCAAAGTACTCGTCAAGACTAATCCAATGAGCCCAAACTCGATAGGGTTGCATCGTTTAATTACCGAGTTCCTATGGCCACCTTCCGGCTCTAACATCAGACCCTGGTTACCATATAGTATCAAAGTACTCGTCAAGACTAATCCAATGAGCCCAAACTCGATAGGGTTGCATCGTTTAATTACGGAGTTCCTATGGCCACCTTCCGGCTCCATCATCAGACCCTGGTTACCATATAGTATCAAAGTACTCGTCAAGACTAATTCAATGAGCTCAAACTCGATAGGGTTGCATCGTTTAATTACGGAGTTCCTATGGCCACCTTCCGGCTCCATCATCAGACCCTGGTTACCATATAGTATCAAAGTACTTGTCAAGACGAATCTAATGAGCTCAAACTCGATAGGGTTGCATCATTTAATTACGGAGTTCCTATGGCCACCTTCCAGCTCCATCATCAGATCAGCTCTATGTCACAATAACATTGCATTGTCATCCGATTTATACATGCATTCTAAATTTCAGCTCAATCGGAAACCGAGAAGTGGATCAAATTTAAGTTGCAAGATTTGATTACAGAACGACAGACAACGGGACAGGTGAAACTAAATAAAAGCTTGTAATAAAAATGAGGTGTCGGTGTCGTATTTCGACTTTTGTTGTTTCAAAGACTTGGTTACATATGTAGTTCACTTATAATTTCTTAGAAAGAAGATACATTTTTAGGGTTCCGTAGCCAAAATGGCAAAAACGGAACCCTTATAGATTCGTCATGTCCGTCTGTCCGTCAGTCTGTCTGTCCGTCTGTCACAGCCGATTTACTCGGAAACTATAAATGCTACAGAATTAAAATTTGGTAAGGACGTGTGTTGTATGAACCGCTACTGAATTATGATATTATATTGTAAAAAAAATATTTGGGGTTGGGGACCTCCATACATGTAACTGAGGGATAGATTTTTTTTTTCGATGTATATAAGCATGTGAGGCGTCAATAGAAAGGTCTTTGAAAATGATATCAAAGTTTATATGTGACATTTTTATTTAAACGAACCGTTTTCAAGATATCAGCACTCAAAGTCTGAAAAATGTGTCTCCCCCCTCTATTTTTTAAACTACGCGATATAAAATTCTATCAAAAAATATATGTTATGCATATTAACAAACTCTATCAACGATTTTTAATTTGATTAAATTATCTCTTATAGTTTTTGAGGTAGGTTGATTTAACTTTTTTAAATAATAAATTTTTTAAATCATAAATTGATAATGGTGTGGAGCCCTTCACGCGCGTGTCGGACTCGCACTTTGCCGGTTTTTTTTTGTTTCATTTCATTGCATGTTTGAGAAAAGCATTATACATACCTCGGCCATGAAGTGACGGGTTGCCGTCCGAATACTATCCGGCCTCGCTTCGCTCGTCCGTCTACATATATTCGGCCGGTAACCAGTCACTTCCCGGCCTCGGACATACATTGTATACAAGTGTCTGTACGAGTACACCGTATTTTTACGGAAGAGTCCAAATTTATAATGTACCTAATATGAATTCGTTTTTATTTAGTAGTACAGTACTATAGTATGGTTGCATATAGCATTTGAAGGTATAACTCAAAGAACCAAATTTTCAATTAACATCAGTTGCCATCATACTAAATAAAAACGAATTCATATTAGGTACATTATAAATTTGGACTCTTCCGTAAACATACGGTGTACTCGTACAGACACTTGTATACAATGTATGTCTTTATTTATGGAACCAACGATCAGATGAACTAAATTAGCGATGCTTTTACGCAAGAAAATGTTTGTGACAGTTTTCATTCATATTTTCTCCTTCCAAGCTAAATGGAATATGAATTATTCGTGATTGATCGAGGCAGTCGCGTCACGTGTTCCCGAATGTATTATCTTTCCTCATCTTCCTGCCAGGTTTAAAATATTAATTTAATCTTTTGCGACCTTGTCCCGTTAACCTATAAAAATAATGCAGTTATTCATCAACGAAATTATAAAACAGAATTAAATTTAAAATATTTTTTTACCTTCAACCTTTTATTTGTTTTTTATAGGTAAATACAAAATTTTGGTTCTCAATTGTTCTCAACCTAAGTTTGGATGGGTAGTATCCATGACACCTCGTAAACAATTGCTATTTTGTAAAATTTTGGCAACCAATAGGGCGTGTTTGAGCATTCTTCATAGCTCTGTCTGATGGCATAAGCTCAATCGCAGTCTCGCCGACTTGATTTATTGTACAACATTGGGCTCAGACCTGCCTGTTGAGCCTGAAATCCACATCGTCCAGCTTCTGGTTTTAAAGATCCTTTTAGCTACCATCTTCTCTCTGAACCGGTCCTAAGATCTTGCTGATTTAAAACCTAGCCTTTAGCAAAACTTAACGATATTTTCACTATTATGGACACATCATTATTATTGTGTTTGCCATTTTCGCTCGGTTTTATGGTATCCAGTGAAGCAGAAATTCTCTTTGATCATAATAATCTTTAACATCACATAAATATTTTTACATTAAAATAAGAATGTCGCCTCATTCAGACGTAAACAGCATTATGATATCGTAAAAAATAAACGTATTCGTATCACAGCCCGTCGATCTTGATTAAATTGTTATCGGGACGAATGAATGGGAAATGAGAAATGCTCATACTCGCCTTTTCACATTCATTAATATCTATGTTTAGGGCACACGAACGTTTGAATTTTGGATCTTAATCAGACCTGGTTTGAGAATGAATGAATGAATTAATGATTTATTTATTTCAAAGACAACATAATGGTCCATAGTATTTTTTTTTGTACTTGCTTATATCTAATATAACTAAAAACTTATGTTAGGGATTTAATAATAAATACATAAAAGTGATTTAGACATTCTCCATATGAGAGGACAATCTGGCTTATCTGCTACCATGCTTAAGATGCTGTTGCTACTTCAGGCTTCAGGCACGTTCAGGCTAAGATAATACATATCGGGTGTTTTATACAACAGGAGCAATAAATTTAGAAGTAGATTGTGGGTTATAAACGACATGAACAATATTTTCAGCCTCTTAAAAAAATATGTTATCAGATATTTAGTAGTGATCTTTTTCTAATAGAGAGTAATTAAGATTTTCAATGTACGTTTTAATCAATTTAAGTGTGAATATTTGTAATCGAACAACTATGGCAAATAATAATAAATTATTACAATACATTGAGCGTTTAGATTAATTATATTAATGTTTTATTAATTCATTTTAGCTACGATATTTAAAAAATTGCTGAACAAATGTAGGTTAACATTTAATTTTAAATAATGCACACTCATCCTCATCAAATGGATTGATCCAAAAAGCATTTGTTAAAATCTCAAATTTGTAATAGTTTTACAGATAATTTAGTCGAGTACCTGCTTTATTGAATAATTACTTAAATTATAGATAAAATACTACTATTTTCGCTGCAGTAAAAATTCAAATTAAAATAATAAACAAGGACTTCTCGATTGTGCTATAAATCATACACGGGTTACATATGTTAAGTAATAGAGAGATGCTGAACTTTTCGAAACAATTATTATTTTAAAACAAAGCATTCCCGAAGTCATATCTGTCAACCTTTGTTAGAAAAAGTCTGCTTGTCAAAAGCAGCAGTTACCTTCTTCAAAGATGTCATCGTTACGTCGAGTGGTCTTGTTAGCAAGTAAGTGTTTCAGTTACATGCAGGAGAGGTAATAAGAAAACGAATTAATATTAAGAAGAAACTATAGTTGCATCGATAGTCTTTAGATAAGTAAACGAGAGTTATTGTGTGTTTACAATGTATTGTGTGTTTTTTTAAACTATTATACTGTCATCATTTGACAAATAGTAAACCTACTTGCAAAGACAATGTTACTTTCAGTACCACCACTACAAATGTACTAATTCCAAGCTCTCAATCTCGGTATTTACCTACTGTAAAGTCGACTCCATATATATATGTGGACTTATTTACTTATTGTATTGGAATAAGGGACACAATTTTATACATGTTTATGTAGTCGATTGTAATTTCTGTAATATGTAGGTATTTAATTTCTTTGTTTTTGTTTATATTTCCCCATCATAAAGAACACAACACGACTCTTTTGCCCAGATGTTACGGCCGATGCCGATCGATATGTATGAGCCGTTGGTGGCATTACAAATTTATTATACGCTTAGTTTTGTTTTTTTTTTTAAAGGGCATTTAAGTCAGAAAACCATAATTACGACCTTTGAACTATTAACGTGTGCAAGTGCAAAGAAGTAGGAAAAGGTGTCCTTAGCCAATTTCCTGTACCTTTTTTTGCCATCATTGTATCTTTATGCGGGAGTGATACTATAACGAACGTTTCATGGATGGGTCCCATGTCGTTGACACACTATATTCTCATTGAATACAATCATCTTACACAACAGAATACAACACTATGAGTACTAAGCAGGGTCTGATGTTATTAAATTTTGTTTTTGTAAGGTGGGGTAGTCCCACAGTTAGACGTTTTCCAGATTTGAGACAAAGTGAAATGACATTTCACTTCTCTTTTGGCCATATGTGCAAAGGGTTCAAAAGGTTTAATTTAAAGCGTATTTTAACCGAAGCACTTCATAAGAGTAGGCTAGGCATATTGATGACGAAAATTAAAAAACGTTACCCGAATCAAATAAGAAGGTTATAGGACTCTCATTTTTATGCAACCCGATGTGAACCCGCCCTCGGCATCCTAGTTTATCGGCAGCGTATTTTGCTTTTATACACATGTTATAAAAGGCTAGAGATACCTAAATTCATAGATAGTTACAAAAACAATTAAATCATCCTCCAGTACCAGTAATCACTTATTGACAAATAACTAAACAAAACCCCAGTATCAAAACAAATCATAGCCTATGTTTGACAATGGTATCCCCCAATGAAGAAAAACGTTTCAAGAAGTTGAACGATTGATCATCTTATTATGTAAATATGCGTCAACTCATCAGTCATTCCGCGCATACATATTTTAACCCTGTTTTATTAATTCCCCGGATATTTCCTATAAATAATCACCGTATAGCTTTGATGGGAGGACCGTGACGTTTGAGCCTTAAAGTTAGCTAATTAAACTTTGGCCAAGCGGCTTCTCCTGGGACCAACCTTCTGGCCCGGCCATAGAAGATGGTCTGTAAAGATCCAACTTCAAATTCATAAAAACCATTTTAGTAATGCATGGAGCTATTGGAGCTAGTTTGGAACTATATACGCTAGAGACAAATATCATTTACTTAATAAAAACTTGGTTCTCAATAGCCCGTAGGGTATATACCGACGGTGGAAAGGAGAAATTGGATAAGCGACACAGAGTGTACTTTACAGGAGAGCAAAAAAACCGCCGAGATTTTCGAAAAAAAATCATTAAAATTAATTAGCAGGCTAAATCAAATAATTGAAGCATTATTTATAGACATAAATATGTTTTTTATGTGATGTTTTAATTATTTAAGGTATTCAAGTGTTATTTAAGGATTTACTGTCGCTTAAGCAAAATGGTCGGAAAAATGTATTGAGGTAAAATTATCTAACCAACACGTTGTATAAGAAATAAGGAAGGTAAAAAGGTCCACCCGAGACTTACATAACAAATTCATCATGTTAAAATTATCTAACTGCCGAAGTGGCTTATTTTATATTCGGGTAAAAATATATTAATTGATAAAATAGCATTAATATATCATTAAAAAATATCCACATACCTAAAACGAGAAACTATTTTAGACTTCATAGTCAGTCATTTTAATTACATAAGTAACCTTTTGTGACTAGTACCTAAACGGATTTACTAACACGTGAAAAAAGAAAAACACTGTTTTAGGTATTTTTATAACTTTATACCCAAAAGTAAGTAGTAAAAAGGGATAAGTGAAGGGAACGGTTCATAAATAAGTGTAGGTAAAAATGGATAAACGCCAATTATCTAGATAACATAGTCAAGTAATATTGTCTAACCGTCTAAAATTTAAAATTAAGATAAAGGTAAAATTGTCTAAACGACATGAGAACATATCATACAGTCAGGCAGAAACAGCTAACCCACAAGTGGAGATTAGTTGTTACACAGCAAAAATATCCAAGTAAAATTTAACCTGTCATGACGAATAGGTAAAATAATCCAAGATTAATTATGATGAATTATATTTTATCTAATCTCCATTTTCCTAAAAGTTGTCAAAAATGAAGTCGTTTAGTAATAAAAAATGGTCGAAAGTTCTCTAAATCAGCGATGGGATAAGCGACACAAAAGTTATCAGATGGATACGAAACTCATTCGACGCAGAAAAATTTGCCGATTCTAACGGTGTATATAACTCAATATCGTCAAAAGTGTCGCTTATCCAATTTCTCCTTTCCAGCGTCGATACTATTTAAAAGTCTCGCGTTCTATAATGTTAGGAAGCTTTTTATTAATCTAAGTCTAACCTTTTAAGGTACCGTGGCCGTGTGGTGACGGCAGTAAGAATACATTTGTCATCACCCAAACTCCTCCTGCGGGTGTCGTAAAAGTCGACTAAGGGATTACAGTGTCACTGACCATTATTAATATTACTATAAAATAATGGTCATTATTTTATAAAAAATTGATGATGGGCAGCAGCGTCATCATAGTGGACACATTACTGCGATCGCCAATCCGCTTGCCCAGCGTGGCGATTGTGAGCATTTACCTCCTAATGCGTCTATCCGCATAGTTAATAGGAGAGGCCTACGTCCAGCAGTGGACTATCATAGGCTACTGATGAAGTCTAATCTTAAATTTAACACAATTTAAGCCTCTGAATATAATATTGCTTAAACTTTCACGATTATCACTTATGTTATGTATTAGGCAGTCTGCCACCGACCATGAGTGTAACGGCATCGGCATGCCCTAAACGTTAAGATAATATTTTAAGGTAGGTTTACGCGATTAAGTCTTGTTTTTCGCCAAAATATTAGTCCCTGTAGTCCAAAATTTCCATATTTATAATTTTACCCAAATTGAACACCGTTTAGGTTTGAAGCCTAGCCTATTGCTTAGGAAATGTGTTCTAAAGGTTGACTTTGTTCGTGCTCGCACCTCCAACGTGCCCTATCGTTGGGTTAGGCCTCATTAAGGCGACTGTTTCATGTTTCATCATGAAACATGCCTTAGGCATTTACGTGGGCTGTATTCAGGCGGAAATTCAATACAATTCAATACGAAGATAAGATCATTCATGTGGAAGAATAATATTTCATAACATAAATTATGTAGGTACAGTCAACAGAAAATGTGGTTTACCACTTTTCGACATTATTACCACTGAATGAATAGACTCGAAAAGTGATAAACTACATTTTTTATGACTATACGTCTATACGCATAATTAATAGGAGAGGCCTATGTCCTGCAGTGGACTATCATAGGCTGATGATGATGATGATGATGATACGTCACTTCGACAAATGGAAGTATTTACACTGGTATGTAAATATATTAAATACCTGTCCCACTTTATCAAATCAAATCTTTATTTTCAGGATTGCGCCCATAGGTGTTAACGGGTGATAACAAAAAAAATGAGAATTGATTCAGAGGCGTAAAAAATATATCTTGTTTATTATTTTTAATGATTGGATGTCCTTAGGCTATTTACACGTAACGGCTATTTACGACACCATTAATAGAATTTAAGATACGGTTCATGGTAAGATTTTCGTCAAATGTTAAACCCAATGTCTGGACAAGAGTGTTGGACGGCTTCTTTTTTTCTTTTGGGTACATATGTTCTCACCCATTTACACAACTGCACAAAAAAAATGCTTCAAATTTCCAATTGTTTCAATACTAAATTAATACATTAATGCAAAAAAATCTCCCATATAACAAGATGGTTAAAAATATTTGAGGTTTTCGATTTCCACTCCTTGATGAAATTAACCATTTTTTTCTATAATTTCAAGTCATCCAGTAAGACTGTGAAGAAAAAAATATTTTTACAGATCAAAGTATTCTGGTTTTCTTTTAGTCTTGCTACATTCTAAACCAATGTTTTTAAAACATCAACAAGCATGGGAGCCATGTAAAAACTTATTTTTTTTATGGCAACTCGTGGGCTGGTGGAATCATAATGATTAAAATTACATTAACGTCGTTGCGCATTCCAAAGCTGATATGTGTTGGATTTTTGACTCTGAAATTCTAACCTAGCCACGACACACAAAAGGTGTCAATTCAATTAATCAAAACCCCGCACATGTCAGATTAGGTACGCGCAACGACGCAATTCTGTTTGTTTAGTCTTTCCTTGGTCATTATGTTTGCTGATTTGCTGTTACCATTTCTGTAAGCTGTTGCCAGGGATGTAAGGATTCTATAAGGAGAGGATAAGCAAACACTTTTATTAATGAAATTTTCCTATTTAGGTACTTCTATGTTTCTTCTATGTTTAAGTTTGAAATTTAAATATGTCCAAGACATTTTTTACAGTTTATTCTTTCAACTCCATTTCGTCAAAAACGGAAATACTTTAAAAAATTAAGAAAGCTAATTTTAAGAACCTCTGAGATATCGCTACAAGTTCATGAACAAACTATGTCATTTATGTGACTAGTTTAATTTTGAGGTCTAGGGAATATGATTCTCATTTTTTTGTAATCACGCGTTAGTAACAAAAATCTTAAAATTATGATTAATTTTACATTTACGCCCTATTCGCACAAATGCGGTGTCCCAGCGGAACTAAAAACGTCCTATAAACGAAACTTAAATCGGACTAATGTCCGCTTTTGTAGCTAACCAAAATTTTTTTTGGGTAATTCATGTAACGATATATGTACGTAAATGAATTCCATCCTTATACTTAGCAACAAAGTTGGAGGTTTTTAGCGTTGAATATGATATGTTAAATACATGTCACTATTGTATGGCCGACGTGTATTTTAAACGAAAAATACACGTATGTAACATGTAATTTTCAATGTAAAATATCTAGTTTACTAAAAGGCTTAAATTTAATATTCTGACCTTAAATATGCCGAAACAAACTATGTCCAAGTGACTAAAAGTCACTGTTTCATGAGTAAAAACAACTTCTTCCATCCACGTTACTTCGGAGCGAAGTAAAATATACGCTGACAGTGTAAACACTCCATCCTTATCGTTAGGGCCGAGCTAGTCGTACATAATTTAGTATGTAGGGTCATCACTTCAGCACTAAGACGACAATGTCAAACACATACTTCTCCCATATGATAGGCAAAAAAGCAATGCTATAGGTACTATAAAAAAAAAAAAACTATATTATCAGTAGGGGTCGGAACTATGGGTGCAAAACTTTTAAAAAACTGGTCAAGTGGACTTGACATAGCACAGCACATACATACATAACATATACATATCTGCACACCCAAACATTGTAAGTTTAAGATTCCGAGATAGGGAATAAAATAGGATACAGATTTTTCAAAAATATTCGTATTTTTCTTGGCTAAAGTGTTCCCATATGTCCCTCAATTTTAAAGTTTTGTTAACGTTTTACACGCATATATAATTATCAGAGACAAAACATGTATACCGTTCGTCATTAGAAAACAAAAAAACTGTAAACTAACCTAAAAACTTGCATTATTTCTTAATCATTTTTAAAACACAATGTTGATTTTATCACCTTAAACCATAAGTAATCTTACATTTTTAGTTACAATTATTGATAAATATTTACTATTATCATTATTATCAACGTAAAAATATATCTGCGAACGTGTTCTAGTGTTGCTTTTAGAATTAGTTCGTCACTAATAACCTCCGAGCTTGGTGTCAAACTTTGAAACATTGTTGTAGTTTTAGCATGATGGTAACTTATTTTACTGACTATTACTTAGACACCTGTTCTTAAAATTATTAATTTGCAATACTCCGTGTATTAGAAACATGTTACACCTCAAAAACGTGGATATTTTGTTTCGTGGCACATTATTTATTTATACAACAAAGCTCAAAGCAAAAGTTCGATACGAGTGTAATTAAAGCCTCCAAATAACACGCAAAAGCTGTAAAAAAATGAAAAAAAGTTTTGTTACTAAGTACTTATTAATAAGATAGGTGGTAGGTTTAATATGTACCTCAATAAAATTCCACTGAGAAACGTTTCATTGTGATGGCACAATACTGTAAATATACATTTTCGTTTGTGTATGAGTTTGCATCAAAACATCTTGTGTGAAATTAAAAACATGTAGCTTTGTTTTCAATAATTTAAAATACCACCGAGTACATGCTGGCGACGATCAAACAAGCTTGCTCGACCTCGTTTTACATTTTATTAATCTCTCAATGGCGGCGGGCGTTTTTCTCACAAAAACAATGTTGGGCTGAAAAAGTCCACTTTCTTATAAATGAAACTTTGCACGATAAATTCTAAATTAAAAGTAATTCCGTTATTACTCTGCCGGAGAGTGTAATCTGATCCTAAGTGGTTTTTGATGAAATCTGGCGTTGAAAGAATATTGAACTTAAATTTTTTTAGTCACTTTGAAGTGAAAAGGGCACGTGCCTCGATGGTTTATCTTGCTTGCTCGTTCACGGTAAAATGCTTTGACGGACTAGCTTTGAGAATTTGATATTCCAGTATTTAGCGTATTGGGTTAAATTGTGAATACATTTTTAACTCCACTCTTGAATAAATTAAATATTCAAAATTAGCAGGCAACTTTCTGAAACGTTTTAGTTGTTTTTATATGTAAGCTGATATTGTTATTATTGGCAGCAAACAATTGTTTTATTTAACTGGAATCAGTTTTATATTATTAATAGTACATTACTACCGAGGCCGGGAAGTGACTGGTTGCCGGCCGAATATATGTAGACGGCCGAGCGAAGCGAGGCCGGATAGTATTCGGACGGTAACCCGTCACTTCATGGCCGAGGTATGTACAATACTTTTCTCAAACATGCAATGAAATGAAACAAAAAAATGTATCTTCTTTCTAAGAAATTATAAGTCAACTACATAACTAAGTTTTTGAAACACAACAAAAGTCAAATACGACACCGACACCTCATTTTTTTTTAAGATTGACCTGTTTGAAAGTTGCAAATTTTTACTTTCAAAAAGCGGTATTAGACGACGCGGTCGGTTGAGTCCAATTAATCGCATGCAGTGATCGGGGCCGACGGATCGCGCCGTATAATAATGATTTTTAAATATTATTTTGAGTAGTTATTGTACATTTATCTTAAATTATATAATTTAAATACCTAATTATAACTGCAAAAATTTGCCAATCATTTTTTTAAATACTAATATTACTTACAGATAATTATTGGCTAAACAAGATGCCAGGTCACAACCCTATGTCAAATGAAAATTAAAAAAGAGGCACTTGCCGGCCTAGGCCGGCAACGAGGTACTTCCCGGCCACTTTTTAGGCACGTAACTACAATATTTCATTGCATGTTTGAGAAAAGTAAATATAACAATATAAGATTATATGTATTGCCAGTAACCAATTATTCATGTAGGTATAAGTTTGCTAACACCCGATATTTCCGCACTTTCTTAACACGTTCCATGTGGAGCTAAAATCGATAGTGTCACCTCTCACGTGCAAATTCTCGCACAAAATTTCAAGCATAACCTGACAACAGTATTAAAAGTCAGTCTTGCACCTGCAGCCACTGAGGACGCGCGTGCCGTTTGGTTATCTAAGTGAATGCGAGTTTTATCTACCTACAGTGTTATTGTTTGCGTAATATAAAGAAACCCGTAGAGAAGTGAAGCGCAAGGGCTCCTGTTAACAGGAGTTCCTTACATAAAAAAAAAGAAAGTACCCCAACGTCTCAAAACCTCACAATGTCTCAAAACCCCCCACTGTCTCAAAATACCACAACGTCTGAAATTAACCCACCGTTGTCTCAAAAACAACCGCCAAGCTCTAAAAAACCTATTAGCTATGCAAACGTTACTTCGACCACTAGTTTCCCTAAGAAAGACCAAGCTATAATTCTCGACGCTGTTGATGGCATAACAATAAAAGATTATTTGGTCGCGTTGTCCTCTATTGTACCATCTACCACAATACGCTTTATCTCTCGGATATCAAATGCTCGCATATGTATATACATGGATTCCAAGCAAACCGCTGACAATTTAATAGACACAAAAAAATATGTTAAAATCGGAGATAAACAGCTGGAGATAAGATCATTAGTGACAAGAAATAAAAGAATCGTTCTGTCGAACGTATGTCCCGTCATCCCACATAACATTATCGAAAACAAGTTCGATGAATTAAATATAAAAATAATGTCTCCCATCACCTTCATGAAAACCGGTGTAACGGAACCTGGTTTCTCTCACATCCTAAGCTTTAGAAGACAGTTATATGTCACTCCCGAGGATGAAAAACATCTACCGGAATCATTCCAAGTAACCTTTGAGGACACTAATTATTGGATATACAGGGTGTTTTTTTTTCGACCGTTCAAATTCTACGTAGTGAATGTGTAGGTTATACTGACCAACTTTTACTATGGGGACAAAGTCGAAATCGCGAAAAAAAAATCAGCTGTTTCATACATTTCGGCCGGCGTAATGCCGCCAATTTGTATGAAACAGCTGATTTTTTTTTCGCGATTTCGACGTTGTCCCCATAGTAAAAGTTGGTGAGTATGACCTACACATTCACTACGTAGAATTTGAACGGTCGAAAAAAAAACACCCTGTATATCTCCACCGACTCCCTTAAATGCTTTACGTGCAATAGTATTGGACATCTTGCTAAAAACTGCCAAAAAACGTGGCTCAAAACAATGACATTGATGTTCAAGTGGTTGCCGAGGAAATTAAAAATTGCTTCGAGAGGAATGATGATACCATTGCGCCGATGACACAAGGCATCAAAAGGAACCATCCATCTACAACGACTGAATCATCAAAAAGTGTAACCCCGCTTCATCCTCCTCTACCGCAAACAAAACATATGGAATCGACTGAAATGGATTTGGATGGCCTAGAAACTGATGAATCTCTTAGCAATGTCCCTAGAAGACAGTTGGACAGAAATAGAAGGAAAAAAGAAACTTAAGAAAAAATGAAGGTTGATTCCATGGGTGAAGAACTGGTCTGGAAAGAAGTTGAAAAAGAAATGATCAAATTGGGTGAGAAAATAAAGTTTCCATTAAATATAGATCAATTTAAAAGTTTGCTTGATAACACACGTGGCAAACAAAATATTAAAGAAGTAGTTTATTCATACTCAGACAACGTTAAGGACATCATTATGATGTGCAACAGTCTTCATTGTAAAATGAACAAAAGCCTGAAAAACAGATGTTCACGCCTGTCACGAAAACTTCACGAAATCATAAATACGCCAGGAGTCTAATAGGGTTAAGTGTTAATATAATTTACCATTAATATACGTATCTATATATATATATATATATATATATATATATATATACATGTATTCCGTAATTGTGTACATTTTATATTGATTAAATTATAATTATGTATATGATAATGGATATATTGCAATGGAATGTCAACGGATATTTTGCTCGTTTAGAAAATATCAAATTGTTGGTTAGCCAGTTGACTCCAACCTGTATTTGCCTACAAGAGACTAATTTCTCTTCTGATTATTGTGCTTCCTTGAGGGGTTTTGAACACTTCTTTAAAAACCGGTTACAAGGTAACAGAGCCAGCGGCGGAGTAGCAATTTTTGTGAAGCCCCATACGTTTCCAGAACAAGTCCCATTAAATACTCATTTAGAAGCCTGTGCAGTCCAAATAAGGTTTCCCTTAAAAGTCACAATTTGTAATATATACCTCCCGAATAGTAGGCCTTTAAATGTTAATGAACTTAATGATCTCGTCAATCAACTTCCTCCCCCTTTCATTGTATTAGGCGACTTTAACAGTCATCATTTTAATTGGGGATCGGAAAAATGTGACACTAGAGGTAGATTAGTAGCAGATTGGCTAGACTCTCACGATAACATCGCATTGTTAAATACAGACCAACCCACACATTTTGATAGTAGTACTGGCCGCACCAGCAATATTGATCTAACAATAGCTTCACAAAATATTGTTCAATATTTTGAATGGAATGCTTTTGAAGATCTATGTGACAGCGATCACTTTCCGATTTTGGTTAAATCCTTAATTAATGACGTAACACCCAATCACCCCGGTATGATAAAAAAGTGGAAATATCAGGCTGCTGATTGGTCGCAATTTCAAGAAGAATTTGACAACAATATTAGTGAGTTACCTGGAGCCGAAGCTGGGGGATATTGTCGAAATGTCAGACCCAGGGGAACAATGGGTAATTTTAAAAACAAAAATCAATGAAGTGTTGGACTCCATGGCACACAATACTGATACGAGGAAGGGTTGGATGTCAAATGAAGTTTGGAAAACCAGAAAGGAGAGAGCTTAAGGGTGGTCCAAAGAGTAGTCATTTTCAGGAAGATTATACGCGACTGACTAAATTGATTCGGAATCTATGCAGAAGGGACAAGAACAAGTATTATATGATAAATATCAATCTGCAGACCTGTTCAAAAAGATCCGCCACATCACGAACAAGTTTAAACCGACATCTTGGGTAATCGATGACAAAGACGGGAAACCAATTCACGACCTCTGTCAAGTGGTAGAAAGATGGAGAGAGTATTGTGAGCAACTCTATCAGGATCAGCAGAATGTAGTCCCTACGGAGCACTTTGAAATGGCAAACGATTCAAACGAACCAGAACCCAACATTCTACGTTCCGAAATTGAAGACGCAATACGAAAGCTGAAAACAAATAAGGCTCCAGGACCAGATAACATCACAGCGGAAGTACTGAAAGCTATGGGTTATAAAGGTATCACCTGCTTGCACAACATCTGCAACGCCATTTGGAAGACCGGTACGTGGCCCTCTGACTGGATGCACTCTGCTATACTCACCCTGCATAAAAAGGGATCGGTACGCGACTGCAACAACTATCGTACAATAGCATTAATTTCTCACGCCAGTAAGATTCTCCTTCACGTCATTAATTCAAGGCTAAGATCATATCTTGATTGGCAGATACTGCAAGAGCAAGCGGGTTTCGTTAAGGGGAAGGGAACTCGCGAGCAAATTCTAAACCTTCGCATAATAATAGAAAAATGCTACGAATTCAACATCCCAATGTACATGTGTTTCATTGACTACCAGAAGGCTTTCGACTGCGTGAGGTGGGGAAAACTGTGGGAGATACTGGCTGAACTTGGAGTCCCGAAACACCTTATAGCCCTTTTGCGAAGTCTCTATGGGTCTGGTTATGGAACGGTGACCATTGGAGGCGTCACGTCCAAGAGCTTTAAATTCCAGAAAGGAGTACGACAGGGATGCATTATATCTCCCATTTTATTTAATATATATGGGGAATATATAATGCGGCACGCCCTTGAAGACTGGGAGGGTGGTGTGAAAATCGGAGGAAAACTTATTTCGAACCTGCGCTACGCGGACGATACCACCCTCCTTGCATCGTCCGAAATGGAAATGGCGGAACTTATCAAACGTCTGGAAGAAACCAGTCGCAGACTGGGGCTCGAAATAAATACAACAAAGACGAAATTGATGATAGTGGACCGTTTTGATTCTGAGCAGCGCTCCGGGGCATTAGACGCTTACGAAACAGTAAACCATTTTCAGTACCTAGGATCAGTAATCACAAATAAAGGTACCTGTGAACCAGAGATACGCAGACGCATCGGAATGGCTAAGACAGCAATGACCCAACTCGACAAAATATGGAAAGACAGGAACATTTCGAACAGCACCAAAATACATTTAATCCGCACACTAGTCTTCTCCATATTCCTTTATGGTGCCGAAACCTGGACGCTGAAAGCCGCTGACAGACAGAGGATCGACGCTTTCGAAATGTGGTGTTGGCGCCGTATGCTAAGGATTCCGTGGACAGCCCACCGCACAAACGCCTCGGTCCTCAAAAAACTCAAATTGGAGAACGCCCAACGTCTGTCCTCTATATGCCTACACCGGGTTGTCACCTATTTTGGCCATATCGCTCGAAGGGGGGCCGATAATTTGGAAAAACTAGTGGTAACGGGAAAGGTTGAGGGCAAAAGACCTAGAGGACGAAGCCCCAAGAGATGGTCAGACCAGATATCCGAACAGCTGGATCTTCCCATTACCACCGCGATCCATCAAGCCACAGATAGAAGCAGTTGGAGGCATATCATAAGCCGCAAGTGGAGTCACGATCCTCAGTAATGGGGGAACGATTAAGAAGAGAGATTAGTGAGTTAATTAATCTGGATCATCAATCTGATGCCTCTATTAATGACATAGTTAAAAGTTTTTCTAGCTTAATTTTGGGAATAGCAGAAAAATGTATACCAATCTCTTTAGGCAATTGTAAAAAGAAAAACTCAGTACCATGGTGGAACGAAGAATGTAAAATAGCTACTAAAGAAGCGAAAAAGGCTCAAAAATTATATTATAAATTTGCTAGATTTGATAATGATTCTAAGTTAAAAATTGACTATAAGAAAAAGAGATCAAAAGCTAGAAAAATACTTAAAGAAAGTAGTCGAAATCATTGGGAAAAGTTTATTTAGTCCATTAATAGTCAAACACCATTAGGAATTCTATGGAAAAAAATTCAAAAGATTAATAAGAAAAATATTAGATGGGATACAATTGTGTTGCAACATTTGGATGGAAATTTAAGTGCTGATCCGATTTCAAATGCAGATTTGCTGGCTGAGGCGTTTGCTTTAAATTCTAGTTCCACTAATTATAATGAAGAATTTAATGTTTTTAAGACTGATAAATAATCGCAAAGTAACTTTAATGTAACTGACAACTCTAACACAATTAATAAAGATCTGTCCATGCACGAATTGGTTTCGGTCCTTACAAAATTGGGAAATACTAGCCCTGGACCAGACAATATCCCGAATATTATTATAAAACATCTCCCGTTAAGTGGTCTAAATTACTTACTCAAACTTTATAATTATATTTGGAAAAATCAAGTGTTCCCAGATAGCTGGAGAGAAGCTCTAGTCATCCCAATATTAAAACCTGGAGAAATTCCAAGTTCTTCTGGAAGTTATCGTCCTATATCCTTAACTTGCAACCTTTGTAAAATTTTCGAGAAAATAATTAGCCAAAGAATTAGATGGTACTTGGAATCAAATGGCCTTTTGTCGCCTTTTCAATATGGATTCCGTCAAAATAGGTCGACGATAGATTGTCTAATGGGTATTGAGAATGAACTCCTAAACGCCCTAGCTTGCGACAATTCAGTAATAGCTGTTACCTTAGATATTGAAAAGGCCTATGAAATGGTATGGAAACACAGAGTTCTTGAGCTTCTTCAAAATATTAACATCAATGGTAATATCCTAGCCTTTATTATGAACTTCCTGTCAAACCGGTCTATTAAAGTCAGGATTAATAATATTCTTTCAAAATCAATCTCTATAGAAAACGGTCTTCCTGAAGGTTCCGTGTTAAGTGTTATTTTATTTCTAGTGGCTATAAATGATGTTATTTGCGTTGTTGATAAACCTGTAAAATGTTTTTTATTTGCAGATGATTTAACAATAACTTGTAGTGGTAGAACTATTGAACCTACAGCAAAATTAATTCAAAACACCTTGAATAATCTTCAAAACTGGTGTAGTAAAACCGGATTTAAATTTTCTAAAACTAAAACAGAATTTATAATATTTACTAGAAATAAAACGCAGCATAAGACTATTGATTTATCGTTGAATGAACATTCCATCAAGGAGGTTGATAATGTTAAAATACTGGGATTGATCTTTGACAAAAGAATGACATGGAAAACACATATACATAAATTAAAATCAGAGTGTGTTAATCGTTTAAACATAATTAAAACATTATCCTCTCTTTCTTGGGGCTCTGACAGAAATTGCCTTTTACGCACTTATCGTAGCATTATTAGACAAAAAATTGACTACGGTTCAGTCCTGTACGATTCTGCAAATATCGGAGTGTTGAACACACTTGAAAGTGTACAAAACACGGCCCTGAGACTCAGTATTGGTGCATTTCGTACAAGTCCTGTTAATAGTATATTGGCAGAGGCCGGTGAAATGCCACTGAAATACCGGAGAAAAGTACTTTCATTACTTTATGCATCAAAAATTTTATCGCGCCCTGATTGTCCTACATATAATGATTTCAACAAACAATCTGCTACTGACGAGGAATTTAATTTTAGACCGAGTTTGCATCAACCTTTCAAAATTAGAGTGGCAGCGTATCTAAAAGAAATAAAATTTAACTTCCCTGCATTATACCCAATAAAATTACTTGATGTTCCTCCTTGGGAACAGCTTCAATTACCGATAAACCTAGAATTAGCTGATAATAAAAAAAGTGATACTGCACAATATATTTACACAAATTTATTCAAGGAACTAAATAACAAATTTGAAAACTGTCAAACTTATTACACAGATGGTTCAATTATTAATGGCAAATCTGGATGTGCTGTAGTATCCAGTAACAATGAATACCGCTACAGACTTCATGATTTTAGCTCGATCTTTACTTGTGAAGCGATAGCAATTCTTAAAACTTTAGAAATCATTGAAAAAGACTCTAACCTAGTTAAACATGTTATTTACACTGATTCGAAGTCGTGTTTGGTGGGCCTTCAGAATGTTCTAAATTCTCATCCCCTTGTCTTGCACATTAAACAGAAAATAATTAATCTTTTGGAAACTAATTTTAGAATTGAATTAATCTGGGTTCCCGGACATCAGGGAATAATTGGGAACGAAAAAGCAGATATCGAGGCCAAAAACGCTACTGAAAATCAACAGATAGACGATTCAATACAATGCAGCTACCCTGATGTCAAAAAACATATGAAATTAGCAGTTAAAAAAATTTGGAACAATTACTGGAAAAGTAGCAACCAAAGCAAGTTGGCAAGTGTTAGAGAATCAATCTTTCAAACTCCGCCCATACCTTTCACTTGTAGAAGAGATCAGATTGTTATAACTAGGCTAAGAATAGGACACACAAACCTAACCCATTGCCACCTTATTACCAAGAATGATAAAAACAAATGTGATAAATGCGGTTTGGAGTTAACTGTTAACCATATTTTGATTGAGTGTTTAGCATATAAAAACGAAAAAGAAATATGTAAGCTGCCTAAAACCTTAAAAGATTGTTTGAATGAAGGATATTTACATGTACTTAGATTTATAAAATTAATTGATTTATATAAAAAGATTTAATTTCATCCGTGGTCGCTAATGACCTTGCTGTTAAAAAGCGACCTTAAATAAATAAATAAAAAAAAAAAAAAAAGTATTAAAAGTCCGTCAATACCTAATTTGCTCAAATTGTCACTTTTTACAGCTGATACGTGCGGGTAAGTTAACGTAGCTTAGCTCGTACGTGCAAATTTCAAATTATACATTATATTTAAATAGGGTCGTGTATCATGTATGCTACATTCACGTATCATCAATACCTTCAAATGTATCACATGTGATGCATGCACAGGGAACGTGTTAAGTTTTTAAACTAACATGGTAATTGACGTTCTGCGCCTGCATGCGTGATTTACTCCATGAATATGGCATTTAAAACATTGCCGAAATAGAATATAATAAGTACGAAATTAATGAAAGTAAAAGGCGTATCTTACGTAGGTACTTGAAGTAATCAATGTAACTATGTGCTGTAATTTGTATCTGAATAATAATCTATGTGGATATCGACGGAGTCCGCGATTTTAGAAGAGAAATAAAAAAAACGAAAAAACTTGAATAATTTACATAATATAATTACGCCATCAGTAAAATTGTTATTTGAAGGGTTATCGAGAAAACGCGGAAAACGCATATTATTTTTTATTAGTTTTTTATACTAAACTCCCAAGTTGCTGCGTTCGATTGTACATGTTTCTTCCTATTTAAAGTTGGCGACTTTTACTTGTAGCCGTAGTTTTAGGTATTGTTTTCTTTGCGTATACTATGATTCTATTTTTCCTAGAAAAATCATGTACACTACTTTAAATACCGAATTTATTTAAATTTTTACTTAGAAAAAAAATTGGGAAAAGCGCGAAAACGCGCAAAATCTAGTATATTATTCGCGGGCCGTCGATATAATAATATAATTATGTTAATATCAATAAATATTACATTTGAATGCGTGATCGTATCAAAAGAAGAAAAATAGAAAAGTACGAGTAACTAGTTCAACAACATCGTATCGCCAACATCTGCATATACCTACCTAATGGTCGTAACACAATCCAATCACGGTGAAGTATCGGAACAACAACAAATTTCGGGTTAAGGTAAAAACAATGCATTGTAGTAACATAGTAGGCATGTGATGACTAACTTTCGTGATTTGGCCTGTATTTTTTCAGTGTTGTTTTCAATGTTCATATTTTAGATTACACTTTACAATTCTTACGACAGTTATTACATAAAATATAGTCTGATTAGATGGCCATACATTGTTTCCTTCGCCTTGTCTTTAGTCCATTCATTTTCTTGTTTAGGACAAACTTATGTGTAATAAGTATTAGGGCGTTTTCACAAACCGTTGTTGAAATCACCTTGTTATTTAATTTGGTCAAGTTTAGGCTTATTCGACTCAGAATCACGAGCTCATTTGATTTAGTTAAGAGAAAAAATATGTCCCACAATTTTCACACAGTTTTCATTCCTTCCATTACGCTACCGTCTTTGAACATCTATGAAAAACGGTATTTTAATAAAAAAAAACATTTTGGGGCATTTTTTTCTCCTATTTGAATCAAAAGAGCTCGTGATCCTGAGTAGAACAAGCCCAAACTTGTCCAAATTAAATGACAAGGTGATTTCAACAAAATGCCTTTGAAAACGCACTTTTTAATGTAATCAGAAGCATAATTATGTTACGCGTAAACACATATATTACGTTT
Organism: Thaumatotibia leucotreta; assembly: GCA_025490895.1. Lineage (NCBI taxonomy): Eukaryota > Metazoa > Arthropoda > Insecta > Lepidoptera > Tortricidae > Thaumatotibia > Thaumatotibia leucotreta. The sequence goes on along the minus strand of JALPQI010001300.1, from coordinate 6,705 downwards.
AATTCCTGTGTACCTATTCTACCTGAATGTGTTATTAAAATTTCAAGTAATCCTTGAAAGCAACGCACAAAGCTGGCTATAAATCAACAATTCAAGCGTTGAACGAGCTGCAAGTCTTAATTATGAACGTTATTACTTTAAGACACTCATTACGGGGTTGTTTACTAATTCCATGCACCGCTAACTTGTGCAAAGAAATTAGTTGCGAGGTGAGAGCAAACTTTTAATTTATTCACTTGCCAATTTGAATAGCAAACTAGTGGAACGAACGGTGTTTAGAACAAGGACTCGGTATTTTTCCATACTTGTAAGACTCGTGTACCTAAAAGTATGAGTGTTTTTCACGAAAAGTAGCTAATTTAAGGATGTGTAGGTACCTATGGCAAAACTCTTGCTTTGATCTAGTGATTTATTTGTTATTGATTACAATGATTGATATTGAAAAATAGCCCAATGCTCTCTAAATACAGCAAAACAAAATGAATGTCAAAAACAACAACAGTTATTTTGCTTCAGTTAATAATTTCAGCATTTCAGTTAATTGGCATTGTTTAAGAGCATCTGTCTTGTCTGTACCTGTTAAAATATAAATACTTTAGACTAGCTTTAATATACGAATGTTCACATAACAACACGAAATTGTGAACAAAGTACACGTATTTACCTGATGTGCTACCAGAAATCAATCACAGACAGCGCTAATTAATATTAATTATTATTAAAATTGGATATTTACAGTTATTCGAATTAAAATATCTAGATTTTACAATCGTTTTCACAGAATGTAAGTCAACACGAGTCGGTAGGTACGTATTTCTTTTTCATAAATTTAACTGAAAAAAATTGTTGATATATAATCCAAAGGTTTCTAATAATAACATCATATATTTTTAATTTGGAGATGCAATGGCATTTTATTTAAGTTACATGTGTACATATCGTAGTGTAAAACGCTAGTATTTATGGAACGAGTATACTTAAAAGTACGAGTATCTTTGGTCTAAGTATTATTATACTAAGTATTTTGCGCTCTCGACCCATTCCTGCACAGATTAAGGTCGCAATGTGGGTCACCTTTCATCCCGTAAGACTGAACCTAACTAGTCGCTGTAACAATACAAACAGATAATGCAACTCCATTAGTATTTTTTGACACATTATTCTATAAAAATCTGTATAACCTGCCTACATGTTATAAAAATTTATTTTTCAACACAATTGCCCGAAACGACGGTGTTATTGAACTGCTTTTTGGCACATTATTCAATATAATATATAATAATACCCGTGTTTTTAGGGTTCCGTAGTAATAGTATAGTTTCGCCTTGTCCGTCTGTTCGTCTATCTGTCCACATAGTGTGGGGTATCGTCAAATACGTCTTTCAAAAAGAATAAGGGTCCAAAGAGACAGTTTTTTCTAAAGTCCATATTTGCGGAGATAACGAGTCGAGAGTTACAAAAATTGCATCCCCCCTCTAACTTTTGATCCATGGGTCCAAAGAATATGAAAAATATCATGAATGCCTAGGCTTATAGAATACCTAAGGTACTCTAAAATAAAACTATTTCGAACATAATCGGCCTAGCCGTTTTTGAATTACTATGAAACCCAACACTGAGCAGCAGGGCCCGACATGCTCTTGGCCGGTTTTTATTTTTACTTGCGCAGTACAACATAACCTGACCAATTTAAGTATCTATGCAAATATTTGCAGAGGCTATGTCACGAAGCATTCAAATTCAGTCAGGTTATGTTTTTTTTAAATCCACTATTTGGAGTTTACATCTGGTAGAAATATTTACTCAGCATCAAAAAAACCATTTCAAAAATATTAAAATAATCGAGTCATCTATTAAGTGAAATGAAATCAATGTTATTCAGAAATACAAGTTCCATAGATAATTAGACTAAAGCAGGTACATACAACTATAATAATACATCAGAGTGTAGACGTCTCATGCCAAAGAAAAAGTGCCGAGTTTACCAACGTCGGATGTGGGATGAAACCCACATGCTCAGCTTTCACGGTTGATGCCTAAACGTTACACTCTCCATCCAATTATTATCTATAATTATCAATGTAGTAGTAGTTTATGTGACTGTACATAATAAAGGGCATTAAAACTCGAGTGTGGGTTTCGCCTTCGGCTCGTTTCATAATAGCATCACACGAGTGTTTTAATGCCTAATTATGTACAGTCGCATACACTACTTTATCTACCCACATATCATAAGCTTCCATGATGCGTTCAGTAACCGCAAGTTATGACCGGCATTGCAGGATTTTTCTTAGCCACTAAAAGTAATTATTAATAAAATAAAACAAAAAAGAAATGCGAAAATGCAGAAATTTATTTGGAATAATAATAATTATTTACAGTTTGTATAGTGTAATTATTATAATTCCACAATTTAAATCTATTTTCCAACAAATCAAAGTAATGGCGGTAATGAAAAATTCTCTAGCAGCTGTCATAGTTTTTTTTTTTAATTCAGAAACAATTTAGAGTCATATCATTCGAAATCTTACTTACGTGCGACAATTGTCAATTTTTGTCAAAATTGACACTTAATTTCGAAGTAAACGTCATCTCGAGTGATATTAGAATAAGCAAATTCCTTTATTTTTCAAAGATGTTCGAAATTTGAATGAATTAATATTATCGAAAACGATAATATTATTCAGGGTGGCTGGTAAGTATACCGACAAACTTGAAAGGTGTATTCCTGAACACATTTTGAGGCTATAATTTCATATGAACTTTTCTGGATTCGGCTTAGTTTAAGAGATAGGTATTCAAAAAACTATTTTCATCACAAGTCACTGAAAAATGCCTGCACGATTAAAATTCTTACACTAGTAGTTTTCATCTCGACATACACACTGATTGAAGTTAAAGAAAATGAGGAAAAAGTTTCAGAAAAATGTTCAACAAAAAAAAATATCAAAAACCCTGAAAAAAAAAATTCTTTCCCTACAATTTATTACTGGTCATGTAAAAAAAACAAAATATCAAAAAACGGAATAACCAAAAAAAAATTTTTTTTGTTCGATAATGACATAAGTCACATATTTTTTTTACTTCTTTTGTTATCAAAAATGCATTGGTAAAGTCTGTCGGTATACTCCTTCCCACCCTGTTTAGTTATAATAACACTTTCACAGATAAGAAATTTATTCTAACAAGTCAGTCTATTTTTATGGTTGTCATAATGTGCGGTTTTTGAACGCATCATGGACTGTTTATGATATTTGGGTAGATAAAGTAACTAATACACTACATTGATACCTATAAAAAAGTAATAGACTGGAAACTATGGAAAGTGTAAATAAAATAGCGGTAATCCGCTTAGAATGAATTTGAAAGAGGAAATAAAATATTTTTCTTCGCTAAACATTGTTTCAGAACCAATATCGAAATATTAACAAATATAAAATGAGCACCTTTATAAAACTGTGCCTACCCTATTTTCATTACATTTATACGCTACACGCGACGTAAATTGTGATTAAAGTCTTTTTTATGATTCAAAGTACATTACGGCCTTTGTTACTGAACAAGAATAATCTGGGCTGTAAACAAAACATTCTAAGAAAAAACAACGATAAACATTTTTAATTAACGTCCAAGATATCCATTAAGTATATGACTTGTACAAAGGGAACGTACCGAGCGAATTAATTATCAAGAATAGCGCCTCAAGTTTAATTATAAGAGAATTTTAATTTTGCCAAGCGGAGCTGAGACAGTAATGGAGACATGAACATGATGTCCTGTGGAAATTTGGCTGGCTTTACTTCGGATACCTACTGAGTGTCTGTAGATATCAGCCACGTTTGTAAAACGTATCTCTAATTCTCTATGTTCCGTTCTTAGCCAAATACTGTATGATTGGATGTTTAAAAACAATAAGCTATTTAAAACGAGACTTCTTCGTCCTAAAGAGGGTTATATCACGTCTGATTATCAAAGCTTTTTTTAATCTTTATTAATTGAAGGGGTTTTATCATGTTTGATAATGTCACTCCCATCATTACAAGACATGTATTCACGTTCTTTTACATTCCAAATTAACAAGCGTGCATAAATTTTTGCTAATTTTAACAATGGTTGCGCTAGAATACTATTACAAGAACCAATTTCATAAAATTTAGCTTTTCAATCATAAATATGTGTTCTTGTTTAAAGGTGCGGTTAAACTAAAAGAGCATTCGCTGTTCTAACCTCCCACTCTACTAAATTCGATCGGTGTTCTAGCGCCCGTTCTAAGAAATCAACCAATTACACAAAACGTGATTGGTTGATTTCTTAGGACGGGCGCTAGAACAGCGAATGCTCTTTTGGTTTAAACGCACCTTAAGGAGACTCGATCTAATACCAAATTACCAATCTATGGCGTTTGAAAATCTGCTTAAACAATGCTGCTTACTTAGGCCATTCAGCATTCGTGAACTGAACACGGTACTCGACTAAAAAATATCTCTTTTTTATGATACGATTGTGAAAAATACTATATCATCCATAATCACAAGAAATAGGTGAAATAGGTGATCTTTCCATTAAGCACCCCGTAGAGACATCTCGTCTATCTAAGTTGAACTTCCTAACTCAAATTCCTTAGTGGGTGTTGAAATTACGAGTCTTAATAGCCAGGTAAGGCCTTTCTAAGCCTTTAGGCGCGCTTTGATTTTATACCAGCCATATCGTAATTGAGTTTCTATGTAAATGGCACAGTTAATAAGGCTTTTTGGACAATTTAGTAACGTGTCTTTTGTGAGGGGGTTTCGTGAGTGAATTTAGGAGTTAATTGATCTTCTTAGTCGGGCTGTTATTTCTATAATTTTAAATATATATTCTCAAGGGTCTTGGCTCAGCCAAGATACCAATCGCTGGTGCTCAGTAGCGTTTCGTGGTTTCCATACTCTGTCGCTCTTACTTATTAGTGCGACAAAGACAGCTGCGTTTCGTTCACAACTGAGCGTTTGGCACCTTGGCTACGTAAGTGCAACTGTTAAAATGTTAAATTAAGGAAATGCCCTTACAATTTCAGAACATAAGAAATAGATATCTGGGTATTGATTTAAAAATAATCAAAAATATTACGAGTACATTATAGTAGATGGGTATCTACTAAAATGTACTCGTAATATTTTTGATTATTTTTAAACTGACCATTTCATTAAAGTGTTTTCGTTGTTTTTTTTTTATCTCAGTAGTAACGCTAGTGGGAGATTTTAATGTTCAATTAGGTATATATCTTAACCATTTTTCTTTGACTTTCTCATAACACAAAGTGGATCGTGCCTATGTGCGAGTAGGTATGTTATCAAATAAAGTAAAATTGAAGTTACCCAATTCGATATCAAATCGACAATATACATGCATAAAATATGTGGGTACCTAGTATCTAAGTACCTAATAAGATTTCACAAATGAAAAAATGTAAATTGTAACTGAAGTAATAAGTCTTCTAAACTCAATTGTTTACTTTCTATAACGTTCTTTTACAATAATGCAGACTGACGCGGCTTTGTTGGACCCGAGAGGCGAGTTGTGCAAGAGCCGACTCTGATATTATAATGTTTATTTTGTTATATTTTGAATTGCTACCAGCGCCCTCACCGCAAAAAAAAAGACAACAGTATCTTGTGGGCGGGATAGATAATTATGGTTATTTAATTGTGTCTCCTCTCTTTTTTTTAACCATAAGGTCTCATAGTCTAAAAAAATTGAGGTGATGAATTCTGTCAACGGTTTTTGGTTTAATTACAGTATCTTTCATACTCGTAGTTACTCCTTTGCAATAGATTGTTTTCACTTTTTTATATTTATAGAACCCTTTGTGCCTAACACTCGGCTTTTTCCCAATTTAGAAGCATTCAAACAAAATATTATTTCTTCACAAAATGAATTTTAATATACAATAACGTTGATAAAATTCGGGGTACGCTCTCGCACTATGACTCGCTGTATAATTTGTCGGGACAAAATGTCGTTTCCCCTCGGTTAGACTTTGCTTTGAGAACAAGCGTTGAATTACACCAACAATTTTGTTTGGCGAGGAAATAGCTTCAGATTAGTTGAAATTTCTTGATTCAAGACATTCAAAAATCTTCAAATGAAAATTTTTCATGTTCGTTCCTGAGAAATAGTCCCTCCGCGTATAAGATGCATGTTTCATGAAAGGTTCACGTCAAAAATCTTTCATATATCTTTCCATCTTTCCCACATAAATATACATACACGTTGCGGTTGCGTATTTTATAAGGAGTATTCGTTAAAAATGGTATGGACGCGATGTGATACTGAGATTTCGTGCCGTCACCGTTTTTTCGAGCAGTGATGTGGTCGCAAATGGAACGTACATGCACAGTGCACACCGCTGCAACAAAAATCGCATTGACGTATCATATCTTTGTATTTGTACCTCTTTTGACGCACGTTCTCGACAACTCTGCTAAAAACGCCACGGATATGATGAGGCATTTTGATTCCGTGCCGTCACAGTTATTTATATAGCGGTGTGCTGGTAGAACCTTTATTCATATTCAAACGTAGTGTACGGATGGAAGCCGTTATTTGAGCTGTTCTTCAAGTACTTATCAATGAATTTGATGATATTGAGTTTCTCTCCCTCCATGATATTCGTGGGTATTCGACTCCAATATACATATTATGTTAACAAGAAGGCATTGATAATTC